>CAUYON010161812.1:0-11926 GCA_963573935.1 Arctocebus calabarensis | reverse complement strand
CCCACTAATTGCCCTCCCTCCACCCATCTTCTCCCCACCCCAACCCAACCATTACCATTTAACAGTATTATTTTTATAAAAATTTGTTTTTTCCAAAAAAATAAAAATATAAAATAAATTAAAATTAATGTTTAATAAACCCTAATTTTATGCTATTTTATAGATTTCATTTTATGGATAAAACCAAATTATATAACAATAATCCAGGTAAATGGTAATGGGTGGGGTGGGGTGGGGAGAAGATGGGTGGAGGGAGGGCAATTAGTGGGATCACACCTACGGTGCATCTTAGCAGGGTACTGGGGAAACTTATTAAAGGTAGAGTATCAATGTCTTTATATAGTGATCAAGAAAATGCCATGAAGGATATCTCTAACAGCGCAATCAAAATATTTCTGATTGTATATGAAGCACATTATGCCCTATGATTGCACCAATGTACACAATTATGATTTAATAAAATTATTAAAAAAAAGAGAGAGAGAGAAAGGAGGAACTAATGCGTAAGAAAAGAAACCTGAGGCATCTGCAGAGCCTGGAGTGAAGAAATTAAATAACCGGGGTAAAGGTCAAAATAAAAGAAAATTCAGACAAATTTTAAAACTATCCTTTTTTTTTTTTTTAACCCAGCATTAACTAGACACTGAAAAGTCAAGTTGCCTTGTTCATTACATAAATGAGAATCATGCTCTTTCAATTTGTCCTTTATTATGTGACCTTGAACTTTCATACTTATTTGTCCTTCTGTTACATTAAAATAGAGAATAAATTTCCTTAACAAAACCAACCTAAGGTCACTACAGTCAACAGCCACTGAAATTGAAATTAAAAATGATGAGACAGGAGTCAGCTGATGAAGTTTAGCACAACTACTAAATTCCAGAGACATTGTAATTTCTTGAATTAAAAGAACTGTATTATTTTATTTTATAGATTAAGGAGATAAATAGTCCCTGCCAAAAGGCAATACAATTCACAAATAATAAAAAAATGGAAATATAGTATGTTGACCATTTTTTTCTGTGTGAATTTCACTATGCTATTAAATATATTAATGTTTTACATATTGTCTTTTTTTGAAACATAATCCCAAAGGCTATACCAACCGCAGATAAAACTACCTTTTATCCTTATCTATAACTCCTGCAACTGCAGGAGTCTGAAAAAGAAGGGTCATTGAATTGAATGCATCAAAATAATAATTATTAAATACTGCAGGAGGCCGAAAAAAAAACAAAACAAAACACTCTGTAGCCTTTGTACATGACTCTCCTTCAGCAATGAGTTAATTAATTGAATTCTTCTTATAAGCTAGTCACTGTGGGTTGGAGAAGGGAACATATCCAGACAGATATGGTTCCTATTCTCTATTCTATTGGAGAAAGCACAAAAATGAATAAAAATCTCATGTTGGTACATTTATAATTACAAATTGTAATAAATGTTCTAAAAATGTAGTGTTAAAGATATAACGAGAAATTATAACAAAAGGAAGAGATTTTGACTGCAGAATCAAGGAAGCCTCCAAGAGAATGTCTTTTAAGATGTGCTAAGTGGATGAAGGCGAATTATGTGACAGGTACAAGCTTTCCAGGCAGTGAGGCTGGTTCCAAGACAGAGGGGAGCTTGCAAAATTTTGAAAGAAGGTGGTATGGCTGCAAGAAAAGGGGAGTGTGGAGAAAGCGAGTTCTGAGAGGCGAGCCTACACCCTGCTGGGCAGAACTCTGTTGAGTGTGGTTGGGAATGGATCTTAACTTACTGGGAAACAACTAAAATATTTTAAAAACAGAAGCCACATAGTTAATTCTGTAAAAATCCATAAGTTCAGAGAATGAATGAAGGATAAGCAAGAGTGAAAATAGCAGGATTAATTAGAAGGTAATTAATCCATGATAATTATTTGTGGTGCTGGGGTAAATGGAGAGAAATAGATTTAAACTATAAACAGGATTAAAATTGACATTGACCAGAAATTCCAGAATATTGTCAAAGAATAGCAGTGATATGTTTGTCTTCTTTTTTATTTTCGTGAAAATTTCTCAGATATATTATTATGACTTGCAAACAGAACTTGTAATTCTCCATGTAGGTGAACTTGGTCTGCACTTTGCTTTTGGTTCCTATCTGGTTCAAGAATATTTCCTGTTAAGAAGCTTAGGCTTGGCTCAGCGCCTGTAGCTCAAGGACCTAAAGTGCCAGCCACATACACCAAAGCTGGCTGGTTCGAATCCAGCCCAGGCCTGCCAAACAACAATGACAACTACAACCAAAAAATGGCTGGGCGTGTGGCAGATGCCTTTAGTCCCAGCTACTTGGGAGGCTGAGGCAAGAGAATTGCTTAAGCCCAGGAGTTGTAGGTTGCTGTGAGCTGTGATGCCATAGCACTCTACCCAGGACAACAGCATGAGGCTCTGTTTCAAAAAAAAAAAAAAAAGAAAGAAAGAAACTTAGGCTTGCTTTGGAATTTGGTATATTCAAAGTTTCCTTTTTCAGTAATGTAAACCTTCTCCAGCCTACACCCTATTGTTACTGTCTCCTTCACAGCAAGTTCTTGAGAAGGCTTTCTACACAGTCTCTTTGTCAACTATAATTTGCTTTATGGTAAATTCCAGCCTGGTTTCTGCTCTCACTATTCCACCAAAATTATTTTGTCTGTCACCAAGGACACTTATGAGAAATATTAAATTTCCAACAACAAGGGAATGGCCAAATAAAATATCAATGCCGTGAAATATTATGCAATCATCAAAAATAATATTTTAAAGGACTATTAAACATTCATGAAATATTATAGCCTTTGATAGTTATTATCTTCTTATCTGTGTATGTCCCTTTTACTGTTTTTGAATATTTCACATTTTCTATAACTACTATTAAGTGGTGCAACAGCAAAATATGTTTCACATAAATTAGCACTGAAAAGAATCAAGAAAATAACACCCACTCTGTAACGAAAGCATTAAGTGTCCAGCGTGGCTGTGGGATTACCACTACTCTTTGTCAATTGCCTGCTACCAAGGCTAATTGAAAGTTGGCATGGTTACTCCCATACCAATTGTCATTGGCCACAGATAAATTGCTATGATTTTTGAAATCATAGTTATTGTTCTGCTCCATCTGTTCTCTTCATTTTGCAAGTCAGCTGTCCAAACAAAGAAGTAAGTTCTTCCTGAAAGTTGAGAAGTTTTCTAGGTAACTGGGATAAATGTAACAATTGCATGCTGATTTTCAGTAGAATGCAACAAGGTGAACCATAGGAATTAAGGTTATACGTATGTAGACAGTTACTTTAGAGTGACGATAGGAAAGTGTTATGTTTATAATAACAGCATTTAACATGCTTGCATTAGTCTTAAATTTTGAGCACTAGACATAATTACCTAGAGGCTTTAATAGTGAAATCCTAAAAATATATTTCAACTCTGACCTGTTTTTTTCATTTATTCTAGTCTCAGTTTTCTCTTAGCTAAAATTAATAAGCTCATGATGCTATGTAAAAGTACAAAATTATTCTTTGGTTTAATTATTTGATACATTGTGTTTTCTATTCCAATTCTAATTAGATTTTCTATAATATTTTCCTATTAATAAAGCATCTCTACAATTTCAAATTCAAAAGTATCAGCCAGGAGTGGTGGTGCATGGCTGTAGTCCCAGCTACTGGGAGACTGAGGCAGGAGGATGTCTGGAGCACAGGAGTCCAAAGTTGCTGTGAGCTGTTACAAGGCCACCACACTCCAGCCTAGGTGCCAGAGAGAGACCTTTTCCAAAAAAAAAAAAAAAAAGAAAGAAAGAAAAAAGAAAATATGTTTTCTTTTTTCTTTTAATATTTAATCTTCTTTTTTTTCTTTAAAAAGAAAAAGGAAAAATATATATGTTATTTTTTCTTTTTTTCTGTTAATCAATAGCTGACTATGATAATCTCTGACCTTTTGTTTACTTATTTAGAAAATAAATCAGAAATTAATATTGCACAATTAAAAAATTAAATCTAATTATGTCATACCTATTTTTATAAAATATTTTGTATAACAAAACATATATATATATATATCTTTTGACAGTCTCCAAAATGAAGTAAATTTGACTAATTTAGTCAACCTTTCTAACTCTACTGTTAATTTAAAATAAGAATATTTTATCTGATTTGTATTAATTTTTATGAGTATAATTAAAATGCGATGGTGCCTCATCAAGAGGTGAGATCTATTTTCCCACCTCTTGAATCTGGCTTGCTTTGGCCAATAGACTATGGTCAAGGTACTGGTGTGCTAATTCTGAGCCAGGGGCCTCATGAGGCCGTACCTGCTTTTGCTCGCCCTGTTTAAATCCATGTCTTCACCTAAAGAACAAGTCCAGGATAACTGTTGCAAAATAAGAGATCATTTAGAGTAGAGACATATTGTCTGGCAGAGGCCAACTTAGACCAGCCACCCTCAGCCAGTCTGGCAGCTGAAATACACAATTGTCCCTTATATTGATTCAAGGACTTCCACAAATACTAAAATCTTTGCCTAGTTAAGTCCCTTGTATAAAATGGCATAATATTTACATATAACCTCTGCATATTCTCCCATATACTTTAAGTCATCTGCGGATTACTTATAACATTGAATACAATGTATATTGAATACAATGTAAGTGCAAAGTAAATAGTTATTAGATTGTATTTTATTTCGTGCTATATTGTTATTTTTGTTGTTTATTCCAAGTATTTTTCACCTGCAGTTGGTTGTACCTGTGGATGAGTAACCTGCAGATACAGAGGGCAGACTTTATGAGCAAACTTGATACCCCAAATCACTAAGCTATGCCTAGTATAGTTGCTACACCCACTGAATCACGATCTAAATAAATGAATATCATTTTGGGGATTACTTGTTAACCAGTTGCTGACTATGATAATTTCTGCCCTTTTGTTTCCTTATTTAGAAAATAAATCAGAAAGTAATACTGCACAATTAAAAAATTAAATCTAATTATGTCATATCTATTTTTATAAAATGTTTTGTATTATTTTTCATATTTTGACTGTTAAAGATATGAATAGTTATTGAGTAACTTTTGTTCACTAAGCTCTTAGTTAATTCCTACAACTATCCTGTGAGGCAGAAATTAACTTTATTTCAGAAAGGAGGAAACCATGGTAAAGAAAGCAAGGACCACATTCAATTTTACTTAGTTAGAATATCAGAGCTGGCCTAAAACACAGAACATAAGAGTATATGAATCCATTTGTTTCATGATAAGTCACGATTGGTTTCACAATAAACTGTCAAGTCTAGGCTCTTTTTGGAGTGAAATAGCAGAAAGTAGGGGTGTACATTCCCTGTTAAAAGACCTTGATGCTGCCCCCCAAATGTTCTGAATAATAGCTCTTATATATCAGATGGACTTCTGCATTTGGGCCTTTTCTCAGTCAATATCAAGTTTTAAGTGGCCAATAATTACAGCTACCTATTCAAATTCTCAAGTTTTATGGGCAATTATCACGAAAATTGAATGAGAAATGGATTAAAGTGAAAATATTTTCCAAAGTAAAAAGTCCTCATTTATTTGAAGCCATAATTGGTGTTTCAGGAAGAAATTATTACTATTGATTGTCTGATTGACTCTAATTTCATGTTATTGAAACTTAGAAGTCATTATTTTAGTTACTCAGTGACACGAGACATTATTTGTGGTACTAGCATAAAAATAAAGTGTTATCTTCTAACTTTGGTTGTTTTGAATTAAAAATGAAATTGTAACCTATCAGAAATAAATGAACAAAAATCTACTAAGTAAATTGTCTATCATTAGCTTAGCATTTATATAGGTATATGTATTATACACAGACACTGATATATCTTTAACAATGAAAACCAAAAATAGCAGATTATTAATATTTAATTATTAATATTTAATATTCTGTTGATCAGAAACCAGTATGAATGTTTAAGCTATGACAGGTTAGGGAAGATATTTTCTAGTAAGCATTTTCCATTTCTTCTATTATACCTTCAAAAGCAACCACCAAAGGCAAAGGCAGCATGAAAATTAACGCTAATAAAATCAATAGTAATAAAATCGACACTAAGTCTAAATATATTTCATTTTAAACTGGTCTATGAAAACTTGAATTACATCATCTGAAAATTACCCAATGTTGACTACTGACGAGGAAATACAAATATTTGGTTGACTCATTGTAAATAACCTCAGACAATTTGTGGGTAGTAAAGCACATCTCTATTTTAGCACCCTACGTTATAATAGATGTTTTCATAGTTTTCTTCATTTGAATATTACATCTTATTCAGAATTCTATAACATGGAGTTAAATAAATCAACTAAGAAATGAGGTCTGTGGAATGTTTTTCCAGCGGTTTCTGTTAGGTTAAAAATATTTGCAACAGCTATAAAACTAAAGCAATAAATTTTTATGCAGCGTTTCCTGAGCTAAATTCATATATCATATATCACATGGCAATTTAGGACCTAGAAAATACTATGGCAACAACAGGATGATAACAATCACAATTCCCTGCAAATTTACCACTGGTTTCCAACTATGGTTTTAAGTGACGAATTAAAGCCGCACCACATGCATATGTTAGTTTGGGGGATGTTTATTGTTATTTGTTTAACCCAGAGTGGGAGAAAAGATCAATAAAAGTCCAATGTACTGCACTGTAAAATGAAAGCAGGTGATGAAGGGGATAAGAAAGAGGTCACGGAGTATGTCCCACCTCTTGGGGGTGGTACACAATTGTAAGAGGGACTTTACCTAACAAATGCAATCAGTGTAACCTAATTCTGTACCTTCCATGAATCCCAAACAATTAAAAACAAACCAAAAAAAAAAATAATAGTCAAAGTAGATGATTCCCATAAGCCTAAATAAACAAAAGCCAACCAGAACCTGCTTAGCCATGGACTCCCGGGGTATAGAGTATGTCCAGTCATGGATGCTGTCTTCTCTTCCTCCACTCTTCTTTTTTGAAGAAAGGCTCTTTTGGTTAGATTTTTTTCTTTTTGTTAAACTTAAGAGACCTTCAAGAGACCAGATGATTTCCATTCCCCTAATGAAAAGTTCCACTCTAACTAAAACATCTTCCTTGCAATCATTTGTTACTACATGTGCTCATGTTCACATCACTCTTGAGTACCCCCAAATCGATTGTATTTTAGGTAATAATCATGAAAAGGATGTTAGAAGTAGCACTTGACCCTAGATGTTTCTCCCTCATAATCAAGTGACATTTAACAGAGTTTCACTCTGGTTTAGCAGAGTCATTTCAACTCTAAGAAAATTAGCTTTTAAACTTCAAGTTAGTCATAGCTTGAATGACGACATAAAAGAATGATTGATTTAAAAGCAAACTAAATTACATGATTTTAAACAACTCCTTAAAAATACCGAATGCAATGTTGGAGATATTTACATTTCCTCTTGTATTTGCTGCTTCCTTTCACAAATGTAACCAAGTGTATTTCTGTCTTCGTAAGGACGTGAAGGAAAAACCTCAGGGTTAAGGAATGAAAAGCACTTCAGTGAACTTCTGCTAAATAGTCTCTTTCTGATGTAATAGTAAGGGCTTAGTTCATGTAATTACATTTGGTTATGTGACAAGAGTTTCACTGAATCACTGCTAGGAAGGCTGATAGTATTGGATAGCGTGGGGACAACTGTCACCTCAAGAGTGAACTCTCTGTTTACCAGACGTTGTAGCACATACAGACCTGCAATAATAACACCAAAGGAACCCACGAGACCACTCCTATGGAAACAGAAAAGCTAGAATGCAGATCTCAGCTGTAGGGACGGTTCCTTCATGAACTATGTGTGGGTGATGCACGTATAACTCTGCTGCCAGGGACAGGGAAGTGGAAGGGATTGTTTCCTGTAAATGATAAACCAGAGCCTGGTAAACTCACTTTGGATACTGTTCTTAAAACTTGTCCTTGTCTTTTTTTATTCTTATTTTTATTTTTAATGATTGGAGATTCATTGAGGGTACAAAGAACCAGGTGACATTGCTGGCATTTGGTGAAGACCCTCTTGTAATTGTGTCCTGCCCCCAAAGGCATGTCACACACTATCACTGCATCCCCCCTCGCCCCGCTCCTTCCCTTGCTTCAACTGTCCTCATATCAGAATTGAGTACATTGGACTCTTGCTTCTCCATTCTAACCCCTGGGTCAACCTCGTTAGTTAATATGACCTGAAGGTTGGTTTTCTAGCCATGATGAGAAGCCCCAGAGCCCCCTACGTAGTTTCCCTGGATTCTATAACTATGACCTGGAAATCATCACACAGTATTTTATCTTTCACAGATGATAAATTGTTTGTTTTTTGATCAGTAACTATGTGTCCTTAGTAGGTGTGATATCTCGGAACAATAACACATTCCTGAATTATTTCATTCTGTAACTAGTGAATTTTGTGACTCAAAACACTGACTGCTTTGACATTTTAAACACAGTAAAGGCCACGATAATGTAACTAAAGAAGAAAGGTGGGTGGGTTTTTAAAACTGTATAACCAGTTTTTTTAAAGCTCAAACATTTAATATGCAGCAATTGACAGTCAAATCCAAATATATTTTTTAACATTAAGGGTATTACATGAATCTTACACCTGATTATAAATCATCTAAATTATTATTTTCATTGAAAGTACATACTATCTTTTCCTTTGGATGGTTTACTCCTTCTGATGTTTCAATCATTCTCCAAAAATGTTTCTACCTTGTGCTGAAATTGACTATGTGAATACAACAGATAATAAATGTGGGGAACCAGAAGAAAAATCCTTAAAGCCAAATACAGCAACTGTTTCTGCTACACCTCAGAGCCTGTGAGAATCCATTTACTGCTGAGGAATACTAACAGCTTAAATGTAATGTTAAAATAACCACTAATATTTTAGTGTGTTAGTGAGTTTAAAGTACAAAGAATATATCTGTCCTTGCTTATTATCACATATTCCTCCAGGCAAAATCCCATTAATAAATTAGGAATGTACAGAGAAATATTTTTGTTTAGAGACATGGCTTTGCAATGACTTATTCTAAAGCAAGAATGTTCAAGGGATTTCTAAGAAAAGAAACCCACTTCAAAAAATAGTCATCATTTAATGGAATTCTCCCCAATCGCACGGTTATTATATGGCTATTCTCTTTTTTCTTCTCATACTTCTGTGAGGGAAATTATCATGTAATTTACAACACGTGTAATTTGTCTTATAGTTACAATTAGATGCTTATTCCCTCTATAAATACTTATTGAAGAAGCAAATGACTGCTCACTGCCAGGAAAGCTAAATACAGACAGTGCTGTCTGATTTGAGATTGTCTACCCTCCTTCTGAGTTCTCTTCTGGACATCCAATTACAGGACATCTGATGTACACAAAAGTTATGAAACAAAAGAACGAAGCTGTTTTTGTCTGATTTAGAAACAAAACTAGATTTTTTTTTCAAAACTAGATTTTTGAAATGCAGATGGATTCAAGTGATTATCTGAAGGCAATTTGGGGGTGATCAGGCATTTTTACTCTTTGTACTTTCAATAGAAAGCTGCAAACCTGTAAACCAATGATTGCTTAAATATTTTTTAATAAACATTTTTTATTTAAAATAAAATACTATCTAAAAATGTAAAGTTAACCACTCAGAATTTAGTTCAGAGGGTGACAACACTCAGGTCAGTGGGCTGGCATCTTCCACGGCTTGTGCCATCAACCACCCTTTTCCACCTCGCTCTGGGCTCTGGAACACCGACCTTTACGGGCATCACCCACCTCAATTTGGTTTGGTCAGTGGGAGTCCCGCAGGCGAGCTGAGGGCCGGAGGACAGAGGGCAGAGGTCTTGACTGTACTGGATTCCCCTTTACGTGTTACCTTGGGCTGACTGCTTTCCTCAGCTCCGATCTCCAGTCCTATCCACACTCTTGTCTCTGCCCCTGGGTCTGGTATAATCACACAGGGTTTAAAGAGCCCACTGCAACCTCATCTGAGATTCTGATCTTATAATTTGCCCCTGCCTGTTAAATCATGTCTTTATTAAGCATTTGAAAATTATTCTAATTTTGCTGATAAAACACAAATATAGATGAACCAGGGAGGGGGTGAGGAGAGAAAGAAGAGGAGGGGGGAAGGTGATTGGTGGGAGGAGGGAGGGTTTTTGGTGGGATCTCGCACAATGTGCACAATGGGAGGGTATATTTCAAAATAACTAAGAGTAAATTATAAATGTCTTACCACAAAAAAATAAGTAAGAGAGGTGATGGTTATGCTAATGATTCCACATTGTATATCAAATCACCATATTGTGCCCCATAAATTTATACAGTTTCAATTAAAAATTAAATTAAAAAAATAAATAAAATTATTCAAATTATAATATGCCATCTCTTTTTTGTGGGACTCTCACTATCACAGTAAGTTTTCCTTATTTATTACCTCCAAAACAATCATAGCACAGAAAACTTAGGTATAAATATAAACAAAACAGTCATCTAAAGGCATGGATACTTATTGAATCAATAACATCATAATATAAAAATACAATGCTTCATAAATGTTTGAATCCATCCATGGGACTGAATTAACTATAAATGTCTAATGACCATGCAAATAAGTGTAGAAAGATTTCTGACATCATGAATATATTTAGTTTATCTTAATTGAAGCAAACATACTTAGTTATTTCTATAAAATTATTAAATGTCTAATATAGAATGGAAAAACAAGTTAAATCTTCCATTTCAAAGTAATTTCAAGGCTGGGTGTGGTGGTTCACACCTGTAATCCTAGCACTCTGGGAGGCGGAGGCAGGAGCATTGCTTGAGCTCAGGATTTTGAGACCAGCCTGAGCAAGAGCAAGGCCCCATCCCTGCTAAAAGTAGAAAAACTAGCTGGGCGTCAAGGAAGGTGCTTGTAGTCCTACTTATTTGGGAGGCTGAGGCAGGAGGATCACTTGAACCCAGGAGTTTGAGGTTGCTGTGATACAGACTGAGGCCATAGCACTCTAGCCTGGGGCAACAGAGTCAGATTCTCTCTCTTAAAAAACATTTTCCTGAAAAACTACTTTTACAGATGCATATGTAAAGAGAGACATTTACCTTTTCACCAGTTCCTCCTTTCCTGCCTTCAAAACCTTGCTCTCCCTGCAAAAGAGGAATACGACGTATGTAGTAACAGGAACACTACCTACAACACGTGCAATTTTTACAATAATAGGCATAATATTTCTAACAATGAAAACAGCAGCAAGTATAAATAACCATTTTTAATATGTAATCTCTAAGCCAACATTAAGTTACACAAGATTTAAATATTCATAAATACTAAAGGAATAATCTTCTAGTGTTTAAAGCAAGAATGTTCAAGGGATTTCTAGGCATAGAGACCCACTTTAAAAATAACCTTCTTTGACTGACTATAGCTTCATGACTTTCACGCAGCATCATGCTCATAAGCCTGAAGGGTCTATTGTATAAAATAAGTGTGATAATGGTGCTTCACTCCCTGGTTTGAGCCTCGAATGCACCTTTATACTATCTGACACAGACTAAGTTAACCGTTCTTGTTGTTATTACTGTTTATTTTATTAGCTCCCGTAGAAACAGCTTTCTTAGAAAACTGACTTTTATGGAATTCTGTTCTACTGAAAGTCTCAGGCAGCACCTGTGGCTCAGTGGGTAGGGCGCTGGCCCCATATACTAAGGATGGTGGGTTCGAACCCAGCCCCAGGCAAACTGCAACAAAAAAATAGCCGTGCATTGTGGCAGGCACCTGTAGTCCCAGCTACTAAGGAGGCCAAGGCAAGAGAATCGCCTAAGCCCAAGAGCTGGAGGTTGCTGTGAGCTGTGACGCCACAGCACTCTATCAAGACAACAAAGGGAGACTCTGTCTCCAAAAAAAAAAAAAAAAAAAAAA
>CAUYON010161811.1:0-39325 GCA_963573935.1 Arctocebus calabarensis | reverse complement strand
CCCAGAGAAATGCCTGTGGGAAACTTGCTCCATCATTCATAGGAAGTGGCACTGAAAACCAGGGGGCCTACAGTGAGGTCGCCTCTCTGGATCCTCAGAGCACCCCTGATGTACGGGGCACCGTCCCTGTTACAGACAAAGGGACCGAAGTTGAAGACTGAGGTCGCCTCTCTGGATCCTCAAAGCACCCCTGATGTACGGGGCACCATCCCTGTTACAGACAAAGGGACCGAAGTTGAAGAGTGAGGTCGCCTCTCTGGATCCTCAGAGCACCCCTGATGTATGGGGCACCGTCCCTGTTACAGACGAGGGACCGAGGTTGAAGAGTGAGGTCGCCTCTCTGGATCCTCAGAGCACCCCTGATGTACGGGGCACCGTCCCTGTTACAGACAAAGGGACCGAGGTTGAAGACTGAGGTCGCCTCTCTGGATCCTCAGAGCACCCCTGATGTACGGGGCACCGTCCCTGTTACAGACAAAGGGACCGAGGTTGAAGAGTGAGGTCGCCTCTCTGGATCCTCAGAGCACCCCTGATGTACGGGGCACCGTCCCTGTTACAGACGAGGGACCGAGGTTGAAGACTTAAAAACCTGGCGCAAACATCCTTTACCTGTGAATTAGCAGAACTACATTCAAACTCAGATCCCACAGACTCCTCACCCTGACTTCCTCCTGTACTCTTGTGATTAATTAATGAGGAAACGTAAGGATGCTTTATTATAAGAAACATGATTTCCTTTTTCCATTCTCTTTCTTCCTCAGGAATTATTCTCATCTTTCAGCTCATTGGTGGCAGCCGTAATAACTGAGGTAAATCCTACTGTTTAAGATGTATTTAGACGAAGGAAAACCTGATAGAAGAGAATGAGAAATTAATTAGACACAACAATGCTGGGGTTTGACTGGTGTTTCCTTCCACTCTCCTGGCCAGTAGTACGTTGTACACATGTGAGCAATCTTTACCTTTCACATGCAAAATAAATAAGAAGCAAGTAGAAGTGAAAATACAGTTTTTTTTTTTTTGAGACAGAACCACAAGCTATCACCCTGGATGGAGTGCTGTGGCATCACAGCTCACAGCAACCTCCAACTCCTGGGCTCAAGCGAGTCTCTTGCCTCCATCTCCCAAGTAACTGGGACTACAGGCGCCACAATGCCCAGCCATTATTTGGTTGCAGCCATCATTGTTGTTTGGCGGCCCGGGCTGGATTCGAACCTGCCAGCTCAGGTGTACGTGGCTGGTGCCTTAGCCCGTTGAGCCACAGGCGCCAAGCCCAAAATACAGTTTTGAGCGAACATCGATAAAAGGGCAGCTGGACGCTTACAAAAGTGCACTGTCAGCACAAAACACTTTAATCACAAATTTCACACAGACTTTTTCTAAGAAAATACGGAAATACTTTATCTCGGCGAAGATATTTTAAAAGTCACTTTTCTCTCTTAGTTCAATACACAGTAGTTCTAAAACTGATGAGATGAATTTGTTTATTTGAGGCAATAAGTTGTGAAAATACTGTATAACCTTATGAACCAAACAAAAACACAAAGACTGCTGCAACTGCTTCCTCTTGTTGGAATCCGATTCCGACTCCTCCCCCTTCCACGCTCGGCTGGGAGTCACAGGCACCCAAGGGCTAAGAGCTTCAGTTACAAGTCGGGAAAACCGACCAACTTTGCTAACTGAGGGGGCCCAACTGCAAGTACAGCTGCAAAGACGACCCCAGGATTTAGTTGTTTTCTCTGTTCCAGGCTCAGGTTGGGGCAAGAAGGAAGAAGCTGCCATAAGCTGCAGGTTCGGGATTCCGGGCCTCATGTGCTTCTCCAACAGGGCTGACCCGCATTTCCCTAATTTACCACAGGCTTTGATTGGGTTGACCAGGATTATCATTCTGCCCAGAGTCATCAGGCTCCGTAGTGAAGCCAGTGTCAACCGTGGCAGAATGTTACTTTAGGGACCGAATTTGGTGATGAGAGGCTGTGAGACCGCCCCAAAGGAAACCGAACAGTCACCAGAGGGAGGGTACGAGTGTGTGGGTGGCAGAGGTTTCAGCTGTCCACACAGGCTCCGTGAGAAGGCCAGTGGACAGGGCACTTAGTCACAAGTGCTGCAATCCTTGGAGTCTCGGGGATCGGCACAGAGCCTGGCTGTGAGGCCTGTTGGGATGTGCTGATGGTTTAGAATCTTCTGGGGTTCACTGGCCACAGATGGGATCACTCTGCCCATCGAGTCCGCCTTTGCTCCTTGGTAAGTCTCTGCAGAATTTCCATATAGTGGTAATTATATGTGGACTCACATAATGGTGGGCAGGTCCGGTGTTTCAAGAAAACAAGCAGGTCTAGGGGAAACATGAATGGGAAAGATATTCACTGTGGACTCCACCTGGGACAGAGGGGCAGGTGTGAAGATCTTTGTTTTCAAAGACCTAAAACCCTAGCGGCAATGGGTAAACATCTCCCTCAACGGGGGACCACTCTCCTATGCCTTTGCCTTGAGGTTTTTTCCCTCCGCCTATTAACAACATTGATTAGTTTTGTTGAATAAAACATCTACGCATATTTATTTCATTTAACTGTCTCTCTCTCCACCCAGAGATACCCAGTGAACTTCTTAATTTGATAATATGCTACACGCATCAGTGCCACCAGGGAATTGCCTAATATTTGGGAGACTAATAGAGAAAACCAGGGCTGCTACCAGTCTGCAGAGGGAGAAACTGAGGCAGCATCAAATCCCTCAATAAATTAAAGTCCCTTATATTGGGCGGGAATTGAAGACAGTGCCAGGCTATCACATACAATTTATAAGTAAATACCAGTTACCAAATTAGAAACCTAATATAGGGAGTAAGAGCTAAGGTGACCCACCCAGCTGATTGCTGTCTCCCCTCTGAACGGTAAGGCGAGAGGCATCGTCACGCTAGCCAGGTGCATCCAGGTAGGGCTCGGTGCTCACTGAGCTGGGGTAAGACACATTTTAACCATTATTATAACAGTAATAACAAATGCAATATTACTTTAGGCTAAAATGTGACAGAGCTTTAAGTTTTCTCTGGAAAATTTCAAGTAGTTCCACGTAAATAACCTACTGATATGTTTAAAAGCTAGAACATTTTAGGGATGGAAATACTAAGTAGGGAATTTATCAGGAGTGGGTCTCATGGCCATGATGGCGGTCAGTGCCCTCCCCAGGTCATCTGATTACCCAGAAAGTGTCCCTGGGTTGATGGATGTGTGGGAGGGGCAGGGGCACAGGTTTCTAAGCCACTGACCCTCACGTCTCCACCACGGACACAGGACCCTTCTCAGAGTAGACGAAGCTCATAGGCAGGACTGGGGGACACAGGAGGAAGATTAAAGTACTGGGAAACAACTGTACATATACGGCAGGTATTCCAAGTTCACTACGATAGGCACCTCACAAAATCCCTTTAGTATGAAAAAGAAAACGAGAAACTCACCTACGTGGTAAAAGAAACCACAATTCACCTAAACTTTCCTAAATCAATACGCATCAATCACCCTTTTCAACATTTAAAAAAGGGTTCAGACTTGGTCCAGGTGCTAAGCGGGAGGCCCTTGTGGAAAGGCCCAAATGTCCCCCCCGGCGCTTGTCAATCCAACTGTAACTAATGACAGTCTCTGAAAGCTCAACCCCCAATTTTCCCCACCTGTGAAAATGGGCGTTAAGACAGATGTCATTTCAAAGGAGATGATTACGTGCAGGTTCACAGCAACCACTTTTTAAAGCAGGCTATGTTTTTGTTTGAATTAAATAACAAGAAGAAGTATTCTTAATCTTTTGGGATTTTTTTCATATCTGCATGGAGTTTAAATAACTTCTTAGCTGTTTGGAATTAGTGAACGTCTCACAAATTGTTATTTTAAGAAAATCACAAATAACGTATTTTTTAAAATTCTTTAATACAATACAATTTACATGATACATTAAGGTTTTATCTACCCAGCCCAAAAAAGGGATGTAGAAATTGTGTCTGCTTTTTTATTCATGATGGATTTCTGGATTAGTGATTTGCTCTTCTTTCTTTTAACACCTGCTTGCCTCAATTTCCTGCTGTCCTTTGAAGTAGCAAACAAAGGCTTAGCCCCACTAGTTGCAGGTGGTGTGAGCAGGGACAAAGGTGACAGGTTCTGCTCAAACAACGAGGTGCATACACCCCTCAGTTCTAAGATAAGCCAGTCTGCCCCAATATTATATATATTATTTTTAACTTTGCAAAAGTTTTTTTTTTTATCAATTATCTCATTTTAACTTCATAATACCCTTTAAAGTAAGTAAAGGGGGAGAGAAAAAAGGGAAGAATAAGCTAAATATAAAAAACAAGATATTGATTCTTTCAGAAAAGAGAAAAGAACTGATAAAATATTAGAAGTTTTACAATGAGGGCATATAATGTTAACCCAGAATATGAGCTTGGTAAATTTTAAGAAATACAAGAGTTCCTGTATTTTAAGATTGAGGAATTACCCACGTCAGTTCAGATAGCAGCCCAGAAACACTTGCGCATTTTCTTTATTGGTGAACTGCCTCACTGAAGCTCTTTGAAATCTTTAAAGACAAATAAATACATGAGATACTCAAAATGTAAAGTTATAATTTTAATCACAAGGAATATGAACCTGGCACAAGAAGTCTACAGGACTGTGTCAAACATGACAAGTGGATGCGTTTTGTCCGTGACCAGGCTTTTCCCCAGGTTACAACGATCACCCCTCTAGATATATGATGTCATCACAAATGGACTTCTTAGTTAATTTCATTTTTTAAATGTGAAAAATGTTATTGCTATCTAAGTGCTTTATCAGCTTGTTGGCATTTGCAGGAGAAAGAAATTTTAATTGGCAACATGTGTCCAAGAGAGTTGTAAACTTTTAGGAAGGAGGGTTGATTAAAAGTGATACAAACCCTAGATATCTGGAGTAAACTACGGGTGAGAACGCTGAGCAAATTAACTAATATTATTCCAGGGAGAAGAGCAACAACCAAGACCCAGTGAAAAATTCAGTTGCTACTTGGAGTCACCTGTGCCGTTGTTGAGGCTGCACTTAGTGCAGAAGTAACCACCAAAATAACAGAAGTGAGCCTCCTGTCTCGCCCTGGCTTATGGCGGGATTGTCCCATGCTATCCAAGAGACCTATGCTCTGATTATTTTCAGAAAAGAGGCAAACAAACAAAGAAAAGTAATAGTTTAGAAGTTGGAATGTGTTTATTCTTTCAAGAAATTCAGCTTTCTTAAAAACTTCTTATAAATGTGCTTGCTGACCAATGTTGAATTATATGGAATAAATACAAAGCAAGTCTTATTGTTCTGACTGCTAGAGACGTAACAATGATTTTTATTATTTCATATCAGCCACAATAGCATCTAACTATCATTGAGAACGCGTTTCCAGACCTTTCCACTGCCACTTTTCTTGAATCTGCAGGAAGAGATACTATTACATGCACAACTGGTCTTGGAGCCACTGAAGTAGTTGGCTAAACATGTCAGAACATCATCTCACCCTTTTATTTGTAACCATGAAATCCCTGGAACTGCCGTATTTCTGCTGGTATTATTTAAATGTGCCTTTTTTTATTTTTATTTTTTCTTGGAAAGCGGTTACTGAGGTCATGTGCTGCCCCCCAATGGAGATATGTCAAACTGCACAGAGAAAAAGAAAACTGGAGTATGTCTGTGCCCTTGTTCCTTCTTTTTTGATTCATTCTTTTAACAAATATTTATTGTCCACAATGTGTCAGGCAAGGTGGGAAGTACTGGTAATACAAATAAAAATTAAAGCCCCCCCTTCTCAAAAAACACGCTGTAGAATATCAGATAAAATACTCATAGGAATGCCTGGCTTGGGAACGTCCCAGCTGGGAGCGTGTTGGGTACTTGGAAGACGTCCTGCCTCGGAGAAAAAGGCACCAATTTTCCTCCACTAGTCAGTGCTGTGGTGTCTGGTAAGGCCATTAGGGATTGCGGCCATTTCGTTTTTAGCAATTTTGCTGGATTTTTATGACAGACATGTCATTTTACTGTGTCACCTGTTAACACTGCAGATATTGTGTTCTTTAAAAATCAAAGGTTTGTGACAATGCCATGGCAAGCAAGTCTATTGGAGCCATGTCCCCAGCAGCACCTGCTTGCTCTGTGTCCAGGAGCACAGGCTAGAAGGAGGTGGGCACGCGCGGGGAGGTGAGTGGGGGAGTGCGTGCATGCCAGGGCTCAGGGCAGGAGGCTGCCTGCTGTGTCCCTGGAAGTGCATGGACATCAGAGCAGCTGGAGCAGCGGGAGGAGGACAAGGAAAGAACTTGCAGAGCAACACGAGGTTACATCACGCAGGGCTTTGGCTCTCGCTCTGATAACGCAAAGCCTGCAGACCAGGGATTTTTAACTGGTGTCCTGCGGCACACCCATGTACCTCAAAAAACTTTAAAGATCAGTAAATTATTTTCAAAAGAAGTTCAAAGCAAAGTAAGAATTTGTGTGTGTGTGTGGGTTTTTTTGGCTGGGGCTGGGTTTGCTGCCCATCTCCAGCATATGGGGCCGGCACTCTACTCCTTTGAGCCACAGGCGCCACCCATTTTTTTTTTTTTTACTTTTTTTGATCAGCATAATTTAAGAGTGCCACAGAAGTTGAACTCTACATTTAAGTCTGTCGGGAGATCAAAATGGTTGAAAAGCACTGTGATGGATACACACCCTCCTATATTTTCTAAGTACTGTTTAGTATTTAGATTTTTTCATTCAATAACTATCAATTTTTATAAAGTTGCCAGTGTTTGGTATTATTCTCCCTTATGTTTTTCCATTTGATGGGTGCAAAATGGTATCTTGTATTAATAATTTGCCTTTTTCTGATTTCAAGCAAGAAACATCATTTCAAACATCTCTCCATCTCAACATCTTAACCATTTGGGCTCTGCTTCTGTAAATTACTGTTTCATTTGACTACTTTAAAATTTGTCTGTTTTTTTTCTGTTACATAAAATTTTTTAAAAATACGTATCTTCTACCAGCCTACTAACTATTTCCAATCCATCCTTTCTTGAAGACAAACGCTAGATTTTACTGTAGTTATTCAAAACGGTTTATTTTTTGATTTATGGTTTGGGTTTTCATTTTGAGATCTGACTTAAGAAATCTTTCCTGGGTGGGGACAGCAACCAGCCAGAAAGTGCACCAGCCCCACGTGGGGGACACTGGGAACTGTGGAGCTCCCCAGAGCAGGCGGTTCTGAGACGCTAGACCCGACCACAAGTGCATCTGGCTGTTTGCGATGGAGCTAGGAAAAGCTAGAGAGGGGTTCCTGGAACTCAAGGAAAAGCCAGTGAGAAGCAGCACAGAGCAGAGGCGGCGGCAGGGATAGGGAACCGCTGTCCACTGGACTCAGCCTCGAGGACAGGTGTGCGGGACCTGAGCAGGGCTTCAGCGGAGTCCGCTCTCGTTCAGCTCCAGCAGACTTATCCTGGAAAGAAATCCCGTAACCGTGTGGATTGTGGGAAGAGCTTTCAGAGGTCCACCCTCATTCAGCATCCAGGGACCCATTCTGGGGAAAGCCCTGTAAATGGGGGCGTGTGGAGGAAGGTCTGAGCAGGGCTCCAATCTTATCAGCACCGGCAGCCTCACGCTGGAGAAAATCCGGTCAGTGGGATGAGTGTGGCCGGCGTTTCAGCCACCGTCCCCTCACTCAGCATCAGGGAGCCCACGTAGGGGACCCACCAGTGCCGGGAACCGGGAAAGCTCCAGCCACAGCCCTCGTCGGAGCCAGCACCAGGGGCAGTGTCAAGGCCAAGCCCCGGCAAGCTCTGGGAAAGCCGGTGCGGGTTCCTCCGCCGACTCTGCTGAGGGGCACTGCGGTAACCCTCTTTTAGCAAAAGCAGTAAACAGTAAAAGCAATCTCTTAAAATGGAGATGCTTTACAGCAGAGCCCTTAGACACTGGTTCCGAGAGTTTAATGACATCACTGTGCTGCAGGCACCTGCCCGGCCGGCTGCCCGCCTTCCCGCACACCAGACCTGAGCACAGGGCGCCCACAATACTTTTCCAGAGCGGGAGCTCCTTGACCTCACGTGAAGTTTCTTCCTGCATCGTTTTGACAAAAACCAAAAAGGTTGTAACAACACTTTGTGAGAATGCAGGCGGGCTGATGATAACCCAGTTTTAGGCTGTTCCGTGGAAAGAGTGATTAAATAAAGGGAGAAGAAATCAATTCTGTTAGTTTTAAAGTTAGGCAACAGATGAGATTTTTTGTAAAGCTTCATGGCATATTAACCATTAGCTGATAATATGTCTGACTCAAGATGCACCATTTACCATGCATTCAAATGCACCGATTTTAATCCACAAGCCCACTCGCCCGTGTGTTAGCTTGGTTTTGTTTCTTTCCTTCTGCTTACGGCCATTTGGTAGGTAACTAACGGAGTAAGACGGTTTGTTTTGTTTTTACCATAGTAAGAGATACTGCAGACTCCCGAGTGAGCGCTGAAGTCACCCCTGAGCCCCCAAGCCCTGGTCTCTGCAGCCTGCCCCGCTACTGCTGTCCCGGCGGGCATCAGTCCCTGCCCTGGACCTCTGGGCGTTCTCCTGTGCTCTGACACACCGAGCCAGCCTTTTAGATCCACATGAAAAAACAAACTGCATTTTATCAAGAAAAAACTCAGCTTGCTTCTTACTAATGACAAATCTACAGTTTAGACATCCGCCTGCCTTCAAGACTGTGCGCTTTAGAAAATCCTGCTTATCTTAAATGTTTGTCAACAAGAAAAATCGTTTTATGTAAGTGTCGGAGCATTTTAGCTCCTTTGAAATGTAACCTTTTCTTCATTTCATGAAGTCTAGCAAACACGTTTCTCAGCTTCCCTGAATGTGCCGGGGGTCAGGCATTCTGATCAGCCCTCAGCTCCAGTTTCAGTTTCTACCCAGTGCTCATGGTCTTCTGAGTTTTTGTGTCCTTCGTAATCATACCAGTTTCTGCTGTATTCATGACAATTATTCATAAAAATAAAAAATATTTTGCATGCAAAAATGAGAAAAAAAATTTTTTTTTGCAGTTTTTGGCTGGGATGTGTTTGAACCTGCCACCTCCGGCACGGGGGGGGGGGGGGGGAGAAGGGTGCAGGCGCCCTACTCCTTTGAGCCACAGGCACCACCCACAAGAAATCAGCTTTTTATGTTTTATTCACAGCTTTCCACGTTTCTGTCTTTCATCTGGAGTTTCCCTGTGTGAAGGGTATAAGGTGAGAGACCAGCTTCATTTTTCTCCACACAGGGAGCCAACTTTCTCCCAATCCAATCTATCAAAAAGTCCATCATTTCCCTATTTATAAAAATAAATGGGGATGATAAAAATATCTTCTAACTCCCGGAGTGCTTATGATCATGAAGCACATGGACGTTGCATGTGAAATGGCTTACTATCCCGTGAAGCACAGTACAATACTAGCTGTCGTTTAATTTGGGAACTCTGCCAATTCAGTTTCTCTTTGGAGAGGAGGTGTTATCTCAGCCAGGTCTCATAGACGGGTTTAGTTTGATGTAGACAGTGATATAACTTATCTTTTAGCTCTGACCTGCCAACCTCCAGCCTTCTCCCTCAGGTGTCAAAGTGAGGAACAGGCCTGGCAGTGTCATTTCTAACTGTATACACGTTTACAGTGGTCCAAGCTGGGGTCATGGAACAAATTCCATCACATTTAAAATCACTTGTTCACTGTTTCCCAGCAGACCATAAACTCTGCAAGAGCCGGGCTTGTTTCCAGGCAGCTCACCACCTAATATAGGGCCTAAGATGTGTTGCTTTCTCAATAGATAATTCTAAAGAAGTAAGGAACACAATCCTTCCCATTTTGGTCATTTGTACAGGAAAGACTTAGCCGATTCGGAGAGAGAATTTGCTAAGTGGCTCTCAGTTTCCTGGGAAAGGAAACTTCCCCAGGCCAGAACCCTATTCCCTTTATGTTTCTAACATGCAACACAGTAATTGGCCATAGTAGAAGCTCGATCAGTCTCGGATACGTGAATAAGTGAGAGGCACACAGTGTGTTAGATGCCAAAGGGGGGGGGTCCAGTGAAGGGTTGTAGGTCACACAGAAAGCTCTGGAAACACCACATCACGTAGCTTTGGTTGAAGTGAGAATCTCCAGCCCCAACCTTAGCTCTGACCTACTACTTGAACTGCTGGCCTCAGACATAAGCTTCGCTATCGTGTCACACTACCCTGGGAAAGTAACTGCACCTCCTGGCTTCTGTGCAGGTGCGATTCACCTCCGCCAGACGGGGCTCCCACCAAGAGAGACACCATTGTAAACACCTGCTCCCGCCCAGGGTGGGACAGACAGAAGGTTCTGATGAACCAATAATAGTTTCACTAATGCAAATTACACACACCTGCCAGTTTTGGGGGACTGAAACAACTAATAAAGAAAAGCCCGATTAGCGACTTGCTAATTCTGTCTCTTTGGAATCTCAAACTTTCTAAGCTTCTGTTTCTTCATTGGTAAAATGGAGATGATAATAACATCTACCTTTACAGAGCTTGGGTTGGCAAATACTTCTGTAAAAGGTCAAAGAACAAATATTTTTATATTTTTGGCTTTGTAACCACCACGGTTTCTTTCTTTTTCTTTTTTGAGACAGAGCGTCACTTTGTCTCTTGGGTAGAATGCTGTGGTGTCAGCCTAACCCACACCAACCTTAAACTCCTGAGCTCAAGTGATTCTCCTGCCTCAGCCTCCCAAGTAGCAGGGAGTACAGGAGTGCACTACCATGCCCAGATAATTTTTCTAGTTTTAGTAGAGACAGGGTTTCAGACTGGTCTCAAACTCCAGACTCAAGTAGTCCTCCTGCCTCAGTCTCCCAGGTACAGGGATTACAGTGGTGAGCCACCACGCCTGGTCCAGTGGCCATGGTTTCTATTGCAACCACTCACCTCTGCCACGGCAGTGTGGAAGCAGCCACAGGAAATACATAAATGAAAAGGCCTGTTTGGGTTCTAATAAATTTTCTTTATGGATATTGAAATATGACTTCCTTATAATTTTTATATGCCACAAAATACCATTCTCCTTTTAATTCTTAGATGCCAAAGTGGGGGGGGGTCCAGTGAAGGGTTGTAGGTCACACAGAAAGCTCTGGAAACACCACATCACGTAGCTAAGTGGCTATGTAAGAAAACCATATGTATCTAGAGGACCACATAGTAGCAGGTGGCAGACTGAACTTAGTCCTTGGGTCATAGTTTGCCAGTCCCTGTAGTAGAAATTCTATGAGGCATAAATAAGGTCCATAGTAAGGTCTCAATAAATGTTAGCAATTGCCACTCTTATTATTAAACTATTTAAACAAAAAGCAAAATTCAAAATTACAGAGAAAGTATGATGGTGACTCTGCAGCATGCCGTCTAGAGTCAGCACAGGTCTGAAGTGTGTATGCAAACGTCTAAAAGACACCAGCCACCATGCCAAAAGTCACAATGTCAGGGTAAGATCCAACTTAAAAATGTTCCCACTGTGCCAACAGTCACAATGTCAGGGTAAGATCCTGCTTAAAAATATTCTCTTTTAAAAAAAATGAAACATAAAAGTTACATTAAATTGAAAGCATAACCTAAAAAAAGAGAAAACAAAGATAACAATTACATTAAATTGAAAACATAACCTAAAAAATGACCTGATCCTGAAAACAGCTCACAATAATGCTATTTAATATAAATTCAATCTTCCTTTCCCAGTTCAGAAGGCCCTCAGTTTTTTTTTTTTTTGGTGTGGTTTTTGGCTGGGGCTGGGTTTGAACCCGCCACCTCTGGCATATGAGGCCTGCACCCTACCCCTCTGAGCCACATGCACTGCCCTGGTCCTAAGGTGTTTTTGATATCTGGTGATCCCTGCTAAGTTAGTTACAGCTGAGGATGGCTGTAGACAGAGCCCGAGGGGCTGAACCCCGAGGATCTCACGCTACCCCAAAGGCAGCTTTCCTACCAGGCCCACCTTCTGCTCCTCTCGGCCTTCCCCATCAACAGTATAAGGGCAAAGAAGCACACATTGTTTTGAGGAATATAGACAAGAACACCACCAAATACAGGCCTGCAAGGAGCGTTCAGCTCAGTCTGGAGGTTGAGGTGGTTACAGTTGGGTAATTAGAGAAGTGGTTATAGTTGGGCAATTAGAGAACAGTCTCCGAAGAATTGGATATGAGCTAATTTCTGAAGGAGAAGGAGACCCAGGGAAGATGTAAGAAGAACATTCCGGGCCAGGAATGGGGGTCCTCCTGGGGAAGGAGCAACTTGGGGCTGTGCCTGCAGGACACACAGGGCTTACAGAGTGAGGCTGGAGGGGAGGATGGTGCTGTGGAAGCCGCAGGGCCTGCGGGCCTGGACACATGCTCACCACTGGGGGCTGCGCCCTAGTCATTAAACCCAGGTGCCTGACCTGTGAGCCTGTTATTTCATGATAAAATGATAGAAATAATGTCCATCTACTAGGACTCATCCTGGAGAGAGCAAGGGAGATATACTGTCCTCAATATACTGCAGAATGTGTTTTATGCTATTGAAATGTATCTTTAAAAAAAGTGCTTTAAAACAATTTTCAAATAAAAGATACATGTTTTTCCACAAAACATTGCAATTTCAAAATGATGCCTGTGTTTGATAGCCACTAAGCTCTCAGAATTTTTCTCCTAGTTGAAGACGCATGTGTGAAGGAGAGTCATGCAGACCGCCTCTTTCCAGGCGGGAGAGAAACCAGGGAGAGACCCCAAGTCCTACTTCCAGGTGGGAGGCAGCCTCCTAAAGCCTCTCTGCCTTGCCAGGGGATTTGGAAGGCGCTCATTTGCTATTCAAGAAAAAAATCCAAACAGAGAATCCATCCTGAATGTTTTGTTTGAAAGCACAAAACCAAAATATAATAGTTATCACTTACATGTAGTTATTAGTGAAAAATATATACCAATATGTTAGTAAAAATGATTTTTGTAAGTGTTACTTTAAATGCATATTTATACCTCATCAATAATAGGCTTAAAAAGCACAAGCCCAGGTTCTTCAGACGTGGCCATGCTTTGATTCCACATGACTCAAATTAGTTTGAAAAGGGGAGAAGTCAAAGAAAATTATGCGAAGAGGGCCATACTTTAGTCTTTGGATGAGAGTTGTTTTTTAAGACCCGGAAGATACAAATTACGTCAGATTATTATTATTATTATTATGGTTTCTTGGAAAGCGTAAGTTGAATTCAAGCCAATAATTATTTTTAAAAAATTATAAACGGAATTTTAACATTTAAATATTGGAAATAACAGAGTGGGTAAGAAGCAAACGTAACAGAGGTTAATCATTCTCCCATCTTTACTTCTGACATATGCTGTGATTGGCATTCCTTTACATTGAGTTTGTCATCAGTAAAGGAGGGACATTGTACTTGTAACATGCAAACTTCCAGGCCTAGAAAGGGGGATTGTAAGTAAATCACCCCCCTCATTCATGTGCACAGAGAACAGAAGGATTTTGGTTTTAGAATTCTGATTATTCCAGTCCTCCTACCCTCTGTCCTGTAGGACACACCAGCTTCTGCTTCCCAATATATCCCAACAAACCACAACCTTCAACCCAGTGGGAACTGTTACAAAGGAAAGTTTATTACTTCAATTAATTGACTGCTACATCAGATAATTTGTTTTGATTTCTTCCTGATAGCAGTCAAAAAGAAATGCCATGAAAACATTAAAAACTGATACTTTTTTTTTTTTTGCAGTTTTTGTCCAGGGCCAGGTTTGAACCCCCTTCTTCTGGTATATGAGGACGGCACCCTACTCCTTGGAGCTACAGGCGCTGCCCAGACTGATACATCTTTTTAGGAGAGCAATTCCTATAGGTAGCAAGAGCACAAAACTGTAGTTGAAAAAAGTTCAAAACCCTTTGAGCCACTAATTATATTTTTGTAAAACAAGTGAGCAATGACATATTATATAGTGAAAAGGAAAAAAAAGGTGGAAACAAACTTAAAATGCCCAGTTGGAGAGTGGTTAAATAACTCAGAATTATAAATTGATAAAATATTATGTAGCTATGAAAGGATATATACAAAGTTTGTGTAAAATAATGTTAAGTGCATTGTGAATGTGTATGTTGATGACAAAAGTGCAAAAGACACGCACATGTAATACTGAGGAGTAGAATTCAGGAGATGGGCAAGTGAAGCTGGTCTAGGTTGTACGTTGTAACACTTATTTCCAGTAGAGGATTTTTTTTTTTTTTTGAGACAGAGTCTCACCATGTCACTTGCGGTGTCACAGCTCACAGCAACCTCCAACTCTTAGGCTTAAGTGATTAGCTCTTGCTTCACCCAAGTAGCTGGGAGTGTAGGCACCTGCCACTAAGGCCCCGCTAATTTGCAGTTGCTTAGCTGGCCGGGGCCGGGTTCGAACCCACCACCTTTGGTGTATGTGGTTGGCGCCATAACCACTGTGCTACGGGCACCGAGCCTCCAGTACAGGATTTTTTTGCTGTTATCTTTGAAGTGGCAAAATGTTGTTAGGTTCAATATATCACTTTCACTTTCTCTCTTTAAAGATATGGCTCCTAAACCTTGTACTTGCCCATTGTCCCTCTTTCTGTGCAGTTGGGGAGATGTTCTTTGTCCCTGCTGTGGGACATCATGACCCGGTATGCTCGGTAATGGACTTGAAATGACTCGCCATCAGGTTACTCACTGCTCGGCGCGCCCCTGGACGTTGCGCCTCCGGAGCTCGTGACTGCTCAGCCAGGACAGACGCCCCCTGTTCTTCCACGAACCAGCTGCTCTGTCTTTAGTAATGTCTGACATCATCATAACCTATAGAAGAAGACTTTTGTGAAATAGCAGAAGAAAGATCTGAAAATATTTTCTGTAATAGAGACTCATCCCAAATAAAGTACACGGATACTTTTCTACCATTTTTGGATAGTTAGGTGGGATTTCCTCAAGAGCAATGTCATGTTATGTTATTCTGGCCAGCATTACTGGAACTCTGAATACTTTTATTCATGCAATAATATACCTAACTCACGCAGAGATTAAGCTACAGCGAAATTGCTTACGTGGTGAACAGGGAAGTCGCCGGGAAGCACCTGTGTGGTGCTGTCGCACACTGGAAACTGGTGTTTTTATTGCAACCCCCATTTAATCTTGCTAAAAGTTTGCTAATTAAATATTTATTGGTGTCTCTGGTATCTTAAAAATTAAAAGGAATCATTTTCCCCAAAGGGTTCTACCCCCCAAAGTAACAGCTATTTACTTTTTTGAAAATAGCACACAAGCTCTTTTTATACAATCATTTAATGATTGTAATGATTGTCATTTAATGATCCCTGGTTTAGAAGCTGGTGTCAGCTCTGGGCTTCCCAGAACTGAGACTATCGTGATCTCGGGCCTACCTGTGCAATCAGGATTTTATTAAAATTATTTCATAACCTGGAAACCTGTACACACTCAGCTAGACTCAAACCGACACAGACACAGTCCCCGCCTGGGGGAGCTGGCGGGTGAGAGGCAGGGAAGGCGGGACGCCAGGAGGAGGGTCCCCTGCGGGGGAGGGGCGAGTGTGCGGCCGTCGGTGCACGGGGTGCGAGCGGCCCCGCGTGTGCCTGAGCCTGTGTCCGCGTTCGCGCGTGGGGCTAGCGGCTCGGAGCACGGACAGACTCGCTGAGCCCGATGACGCCGGTCGCTCGGATCGCTCCAAAGTCGCCCAGACTTGACTTCGGCTGTTTCCGGAGGGGGCCCGAGGGCCGCCTTCCGCCAGGAAAGGCCCGACTTGGCGCGCCGAGGTCCCCGGGGCTGCGGGTGCCGGCGCCGGCCGGCTCTGCCGCGCCTCCCCGCCCAGCCACGCACCGGGAACGAGGCGCAGAGGCCCAGGCCCTTCTGTCCCCAACTCCGGGTCGCTTTTCTTGCTGGGGCGGCGGGGCCGGCGCAGGAGCGGCCTCCAGCGCTGTCCTCCCGGCCCTCGAGCTCCGCCTCTGCAGACGCGCGGCCCAGCCTCCGGGACCCCGCGCCGTCTCCAGGGCGACCTGGAACGGCCTCGGCCGCCGCCCCCGGGGTGCAGAACAGCATCCTCGCGGCCAGCTGACTAGCGACGCAGCCCGAGGGCCCTTGCCACGTCCCTTTCTGTGCAGCTGCGGCGGTTTCCCAGGCGCGGAGACCCTTCCGGCGCGGCCTCGCCCCACCTGCGCGTTCGGGGCGACGGGGGAACCGGAGCCCGCGCTTGCTGCACCCGGCCGTGTAGTCAAGAAAGGGAGGAATCGAGATTTTTAGACTCTCAGATGTTAAGTGACAACGCGCGGGGCCCCGGAGCGAGGTCTGAACTCCCAGATGCCGGCGCCTCCCCCCCCGCGCCCCGACTTTCGCCCCCCTGGAAGGTGGAGGCTACTCGGGGTTGAGGCCCTGCCGCCCGGTCCCAGCTGACCGGCCCGTCCTCCTCCCCAGTCATCGCCACCCCCCCTGGGCCCTCCCCAGGCTAAACGCGCATCAGAGACCCTTTCGGGCCGCAGTGACACCCAGGGGTACAGGACAGCACAGGGTCGGGACAGTGTGGGAGGAGAGCCCTAAATTCTCTGTTCACAGAGAGAGGAGAACTGGGAAGGATTGCTGCCTGAATATCTACGACTCGGCAACTGCTGGGTGACTGCCGAGCTTTATTTCATCTGTCCAGGGACCATGGTATAGGGGACATTTAGCCTTTTTCTAGATAAGGAAATGGAGAATGACTGAGTGACCCGCTCGGCTCTGTAGTTCAAAACCATAGCTGGGCTCCGTCTCACTCGAAAGCCCATGACCTTTGCCAGATCTTTGGTTTGCCATCCCCACTACAAAGATTCCATGAAGATTTCTAGAAAATTTTAAGAATCTGACAACGAAAGAGGTTCACAGCTCAAATTTTTAAATATATTTTTCATTTATTTTTCCAGGAAAAAAAATCACATTCCAATACCAACTTACATATAGAATTAAACTTTGTTCTGAAATGGGACTCCCCAGACGCAGGGATGTGTCATGGTCAATAATTGCATATTTAGGATTTTGTGAAATGGGTGGGAAAATTATAAAGAAAAACATTTATAAAAATCATTATTTACAAGCAAGTGATATCCATACTTTTTCTAACTCATAAGGCAAGTAAAGTTTGGATGGTCCCAAGATGACCTTTGACAAGTTGGTGCCACAGGTTCAGGCCACCTGCTCCCCAGGAGCTTTGCTGCAGCTCCTGAAAGAGCCAATCTTGGCTTCTTTGCTGGTTTTCTCTTGAGCACAGCACCGAAGCAGTAAAGCTTTCATCGCAGAGGAAGCACTTCGGCCATCAGAAGAAGTTACTCTGTTGAGCTGGAAGCGTAGGAGAAAACGCCAGCCACCAACATTTTGACTTAATTTAAAAGTATCTTAAGTATTTTCATCCATAATTCCTTTTATGAATATTACACCACCAAGGTGTTTTGTCAAGTTATATACTCATACAAGATTCTAAAGAAATTTAGTCAACTTTTGCTACACAGATCATAGAGAACTCTAAACAAAGGCTACCACAAAATCAAATTACACACCGATAGCATTTCCCTTAATTGATGGAATTTTGTTACCTTTAGAAACACAGCCGAATTTCTGTGAAGTTCCTTTCCTAGTTGTTCTTATTGTTGAAAGTACAAGTTTAAAAAGTCAATGCCTTATACTGCTGCTCAGTAGGAATGAAAATTAAATTTTAACTACTTCATTCAAACAAATCTTTTACTTACACATGAAAAACAAACAAAAATTCTTTTTAATTGAAACACGTTTCAAACAGCTTCAAAAGCTAGCTCCACAGATTACTGCTTGGCCTGCAGTGACGTTCTACTCACAGATAGGATTAGCATGTCATCATATGCTTAGTTTTTTTGAGAAAAATTATTCAGCAACAATTTCCCAATTCCCTTGGAGAAAGACAGAAAATATCAGACAGGAGCTGATCTCTTTTGTGCATATCCACTTAACGTGAGAATTAAATACTGCCCTAAAAAATCAGGGTATAAGAATTTTCACCCTGGCATTGCTAAAGAGAAAAAAATTAAACTTTGGATCTTGGGATAGTGATCTCCATGACAGCTATTTGACGTATTATATAAAATAGTTTAAAATGATGTATGAATAGCATCAAGCACTTACTTTGCCAGAAAAAAAAATTTCCGTTTTGCCAACGGAATATAAAAGTGAATGAGTGATATGAAATTAACATTTGCATGATATACTCATTCAATGGACCATTTTAAAATTATAAATGGCTTAGGATCTATCAGGCTGATTCATAAACTCTGAATTAATTTAAAATTAAACTATATTTAGAAAAATGTAAAGCAATTCAGCTTTATTCTTTTCTGTCTGATAACTGAAAATTTACCCAGGAAGTTTTTAAGGGAATGTTGTTGATTTTGTATAAAAGCAATTGATGTGCAAAATAAAGCCAAGCCAAAACAAAAAACCAAAAACAAAACAAACAAAAAAACTCCAAAACCTAACTGTGAAAGTCTCATTAGAAACATGTAGAATCTTGCAAAATCTATGCTAAACTGTGCATGGTTCTTAGCTTTAACTAAAATGTGTTTCATATAATCTCTAACAAGCATATGTAGAAAATACCATCAACCTTGACCTACCACGATTCACTTTCCTAAAGCTGTTTAATAAAATGTTACAAAAGATTGTTCATTAAGGTTGATTCTACACTGCAAAGACTTTGGAATGTCCTGAACAGACAGGGGCCTGAGGTGCCGGCCTTCTCTATAGGTCTTAAAAATAAAACTTAAATAATTAAAATAATCTCATTGCTTTGAATATTTCAGATGACAAAGTTAAATTCAGTAAGAGATACAGGTGACATCTAAAATAAATAACAATTCATTTGAATGGCAGGAATTCCCTCAAAGTTAAAATGCACCCCCAGGAGCATCTTTTCAAAGCATTCCTGGTGGCATTATTGACTGTCACTGAAAGTCATATAAGCTAGTGTTAAGAGAAAACTTTTCCAAAGGTTTTTCAAAGTGTGCTTAGGGAAAAAGTCTTCTCCTGATCTAATGACTTCAGTGTCCACGACTGAAACACTAACATTTATTGTTCACGTTCCTGGAGTGAGGGTTATCGTACAGGACCACTGTTTTCACACCACAGTGAACATTGGAAAAATACTGGAAAATGGATGACTATAGTCCAAATATATTTTACTTGTTTTCTTTAAAACAGTAAGGGCCATTCAAAAATATATTTGCTTTTTGTTGAAATACCATTTCCCCCCCAAAGGTAAAGATGTACTTAGGACAGGCAATGTACTATTCTAGGGACAGAGGAAGCAATCAGAAATACTACAAATAAAAGGAAAAGTAACTTGAAAAAGTCAACCTCGAGGATAGATGATCATGCCCAGGCTGAATGTCTATGAAGAGACTCCTGTTTTCTCTTAGGAATACCTGTTCCTAAGAGATAGACATCAGATTTTAAAACATAGAAGTCAGATTTTAAACATGAAGGCCAACCAAGAGGGCTCGCTCTGCTCAACTCCATAGAATTTAAATTTGACATGACTTCAAGAGAGATATTTGTATTTTAATTAAATATTAGAACTACAACTCTAGCTTGCAGAAGATGATAGAACATTGAAGCACTGACACAAGAAAAAGGCAAGTGATTTTTTTGTTAATAATGTTTAGAGACTTAAGCAAAGTACTTCTACCTCGTTTTTCTCCCATACATTCCATGGACAAGAGTAATAGAGTGGCAGTCATAATTCATTCACGAGGAGGTAATCGCATTTAGAGACTGTTTGCCCAATTAAAAAAACCTAATGGAGTAGGACAAATCGATAAAGAGCAAGCGCACACACTGAAGGTGGTGGTGAGGTCATCAGGGTAGCCTCTTTAATCAACAGAACTTGGGTTGATTTGTTCATTCAGAGCAACAATTTAATTTGACTTATTGCACAAAAAGATCATAGTTACTTATTAGAGATCACCTTCATTTTGGTATTATTCAAAATGATGCTTCTATTAAAAAAGTTTTGCTGGTCACAAAGAATCTGCAAAGTGAGATCATTCGGACCGAACGGGATTTAGTGCGACGGCATGTGGTTTTGGGATTTAGCTCAACTGTGTGCTCTTTTGGGGTAGACAAGCTTCAACACAGACACACAGACACACACACTCATCTCTTGAGTAGGTATCTGTGTATTTTACTGTATTGCTCAACTTTAATTGACAACCTGTGATTATTTTGAAAAAATGCCAAAATTGAGCGGTGCCTGTGGCTCAAAGGAGTAGGATGCCAGCCCCATTAGCAGGAGGTGGCGGGTTCAAACCCAGTCCAGGCCAAAAACTAAAAAAAAAAAAAAAAAATGCCAAAATTAAAAATGATCAGTGCAACTCTTTTTGAATGAGGCTGATCCATGCTTGTAAAAATCAAAAGTCTACCAGACAAATAGGGTCATAAGTTAGAGGTCTGAGTGTCCTTGCAAAGGAGACATTACTAAGATTTTGTATTTGGAACATGCGAAAGCTTGCAACTGCCCTAATGCTTCAAGTCTTTTAAGACAGTAAAGAAAAGGACAGAAGTAGAAAAATGAGAGAAGGCCTTTCAGGCTCCTTTGAGACTGAGTTAGTCTTCACAGAAGTACTCCAAGGAGAAGACAAAGATTTCCCTCGGAAACTCCCCCCCTTTTTTTAAGATTGGAGGAAGTAGAACTGAATGAAAAAATAAACTCACTAGGAAACTGATTTTCAACTTAAAATTTAATGCTTAAAATCTGGTATAATGTCAGCACTAGGAAGAACCTTGCAGAGACACTACATCGGTGATACTCAGATGCAGGTGCTTATCAAAATGCATGTTCTCAAGTCTCATCCCTAGAAATTCGTTGATCCAATGCAAATTTTACCACCTTCGAGGCTCTGGGGATATAGTAGTAACATAGCCAAAATCATTGCCCCCGTTTAATAAGGGGTGATACAATGGCTGACAGGCCATACTTGGAAAAACACTGATTCTTTCCCCTTGATTTTGTCATTGGAATTATTCTTATTTTGATATTAGTTTTCATAGCAACTATTACCTTGGCATTCAAATGGAATGTGTACAATAGAACAAAACAGAGATTTTTTTTTTTTCCTCAAAATGGAGCAAGCAAGACAGATGACACTGTTCCTTTTGCAGTCGAGGTGACTAGGTCACATCCAACTGCAGGGTCACTTCTGGGAAATGAATTAATCTGCCTCAGCCTCAATGTCATCATTTGTAAAAAAGAATACCTACAATTTTTTTTTTTTTTTGTAGAGACAGAGTCTCACTTTATTGCCCTCAGTAGAGTGCCGTGGCATCACACAGCTCACAGCAACCTCCAACTCCTGGGCTCAAGCGATTTTCTTGCCTCAGCCTCCTGAGTAGCTGGGACTACAGGCGCCCGCCACAATGCCCGGCTATTTTTCTGTTTTTGCAGTTCGGCCGAGGCTGGGTTTGAACCCTCCACCTTTGGGATATGGGGCCAGCGCCCTACTCAATGAGCCACAGGCACCGCCCATACCTACAATTTTTGAATTGATAAAAGGACTAAATCCCTTTACTACTTGCAGTGACTGGTACATGGTAAGCAGTCTAGGTATCAATTAAATATATTAATTGTTAGTGCACATCAGTCAATTACTCTGATTATGTAAGTTTCTTTATAAAATCTCAAAAAGTGGGTTAGCTAATAAAGTAGAATCATGGAGCATCAGAGAGCTGGAAGCCACTTTCTAGGTTGTTTTTGTGTTGCTATGGTTTATGCCCTGGGAGGCTCAGATTCAAACTGCTGGAGAAACTCCTTCATTGCGTTGAACTGTTTTGCCTGGCAAGATTCTCGACACAATTTTATTTAAAAAAAAGGAAGGAAAAAGCCCTGTTGTTAATAAAGCTTGAAAACCACTGGGCCTGGCAGCCCCCACCCTGAAGATGGGAAGCTGAGGAAGGTGGTGCTTGTCCACTGTGCACACAGCAGGAGTTGGCGGCAGGGCTGGTGCAGTTATCTGTCTCCTAGAAAAGCTTTAGAAATGGAAATAAGTATCATTATGGCTCAAACACTTTGCAGATGGAGATTGAATACAAACAAAACAAAAAATTCTGTTGTTTGAGGGGTCCTGTCTATTCACCGACCACCACCTGGGTTGTGGACACTCTTTACAGGTGAAACTTTGTGCCAAATACCATACGGGCAATTTCATTTTGGTTATAAGTGTAGAGAAGAGCAGAGATTTAAAAATGATTAAAAATGTAATTCTTAGTAAGCCTAAATTTCAATTATGATAAAATTCAGACTTAATAATAATTTATTTTTAAAAATTTCACAAAAATAGGGTATTTATTTGAAAAGAAAAACACTTTCCATGTTGCCAAAACAAAGCAGCATCATTCATGTTTTCTGTCTTGATGAAGCAAACCCATTTTAATCATAATGTTCTGCTTCACTAGAACGCTTCCTTTGTATTTCGACCCCTGGCACTGGAAATTGACCTCCTACGTACGAGTCCATTTTGTTCCAACCCTTAACCGATGGTGAGCCTGGCTGAATTTGGCCTTTGTAACTAAGACTCTTCCCTGGCCTAGGACCGTTTTTCAGAACTTGAATTCTTATTCTACAGTATTATGGATACAGATGGAGCAGGAATTTATAACCTATAAGATTAAAAAAACCAAAGGAAAACACCAAAATCTAAATCCCTGATTCACACTTATATGTTATTATTCGATCTCTTTTCTGAAAGGTGAAGGGACACATTCCTTATTGAGGTTCTGATTATTCAAAGTTTAATAATTTTGAAATCACTGGCGTCCATTCTGTTTCATAAAGACCGATTAAGGGATTGTAGGATTTCTTCATAGTTTCAAATTTAGTTCCTGGAAACATTTGGGTAATGTTAGAGATTATTATAATCTATCTTCTTAGTTACACTTGTATAGTATCAAAAAAATTATTCTTTGGGGAAAAAACCCTTGTGTTTAATGATTCATTTTACATCTATATAAAATAAAATTGAATAAAATATAAAGAGAAAGACATGAGAACCAGTTATAGTTACACATTTTTTAATATGCTTTGTGTTAATTCAATATGTCTTTTCATGAACTGATTACTTAAAAACACATTTTTATATTCCTATGCTGGGTAATTCTCAGTTTTCTTCTGCTTATCCCCCATTGATTTTAGTGTCTAAATTTCCCCACATTGCACAGAATCTTTAATCTTTCACTTTCTATTTTTGCTTCACAAACTGAATATCTTTCCATAAAATGAATTTGTTAATTTGTTTGTTCAAACAAACTTCAACACGAGACTGCTTTGGAGAGTCAACTGAGAGCTCGTTTGAATGGTTAAAAATTCTTCCAAGGTAAAACAGATCATTTTAAACATTCTTTTGGTAGCAAGAACTGATTGAGGAGTACAAATAGTAATTTAAAAAATTCCACTATAAACAATTGCCAGTCACAATCTTATTTTGAAAGTAAGACTTAAAAAATTTAATTTGATTCTAAAATTTAAAGGGGCTAAAGATTCTTTGTCAAAGTTGAGTGTATACGAAATGAAATTTTAGCCACTAATGATAAATATAACAACTTAATAATTATTTATAATAATAATAATTATTATTTCATAGTATAACCTATAATAGGAATTGGTTTATGTTTAAAATAAGTTCTGTGACTTAAAGGAAGACTAAAGTTTCCAGATCTTAATGGTTTTACCACTGGGACTCCTGAGGAAGTTCTCTCTGAATTGTTCACACTGTGGAGTCAGACTGAGCGATTGTAGTTTTTCTTATACTTTGCAAATGAAATGACATAATTTTTTGATAACTCTCCTCTTGATTCTCCAAGAAAGGCAAAGATTTATAATTTTATACCATTAGTCTTAGTCATCCAAAGGGAAATTTATGACACAACAATGTGAATAGAATTTCATTTATAAAGCTTATTTCTTCCTTTCCAAATGATATAAATGATGGTTAAAATTCTCCTGGTTCTAAACAGGGGACTAAATTCTTTTTTCTAATATTCTTAGTGTTTTGATTCCCATGAATGAAGAGAAAGACACAGGCGTCATCCCCCACGCAGGGTGAGCGAGGCCTGTGCTCAGAACAATTGTGCAAAACTTGTCAACTGGTTCAAAAACGGGTAGTCTCGTGGTCTCAGAATCGCAATTTGGGTTTTAGTCTGACTGACTATTCAGTAGTCTCTACGTCTGCTGAGCGGTAGAGACAGGGGAAGAAGTTAAGACTGCAACATCTTCCTTATTCTTGATTATAATTTAATATACTTAAACTTTAAATATGAATTGCTTTCCCTTTTTACACAAGTTATAAAAATAAGAGGCCCTGTTTACACATTTTGCATTTTTATGAAATTTGCGGTTTGAAAAAAAAGCTTTTTAAAAAGTGGTAATTAATGCTTTTCTTTGAATATACTGTAACCTTAGAATTTTTTCTGAAATATTTCTGAATTTAATCCACTAAACATTTGAAGATAGAATTTTTATTTAGAACTAGAGTAAAACATACTAAAGACTGAAGAAAAGTAAGTTTGCTTCTTTTTTTTTCTGGTTCCACTTAAGTTTCTTTATATGTGGCACCCCTTTGTGACAGCTATCAATATTATATTTAAATTTTATATATTGACAGAATGCAGTCTAGCTCTGTAAGCGTTGTGCCGTTGGACAGTACTACAGGTAAATTTACATACCACAGTTTAAATTACATCCATTTCAGCAATGGTAAAATGCTAACACTCAAGGGTCTAACTGCCTTACTGGAATGAGAGTACAATTTACAAATACGATAATTACATTTTAAAACCATTAACAATGTTACACTAGAAGTAAATACTGTGGGACTGTCAGTGTGGTTTTGTGTGAGGGAGACCAGGGCTGAAGTCACTGACTTTCCAGCCGATACATCCCAAGTGCGGACATTGTTTTGCTGTCATAAAACCAAAATTAGAACCTGTTTCTCATACAACAGTTCTCCATTATATGAATTCTCCAAATCCTTGCATGAGATTGTATCAGTTATCTGCCAAGTATTTTCCTGCAACATAAAACAACGTATTAATAGGTTACCGACTAGTTCAATAATGTGATCACTATTGTAATGTAAGAGTAACTTTTCTATTCTTCCCCCCCTTCTCCTGGGAGCCAGGAATTGCTGCTTCAGACTGCAGTGCTAACATAAAATACATGAAGTCGTTTACATTTTCAGTTTTCAGATCAGCTAGTTGTCTCGTCACACTTTGATGGGTCAACAATTTACAGATGTTTGGGTTTTGTCCAGAACAGGTTGGGAGAATTGTTTCTGATGACAATCCAACTTGTTTTAGGAAGGGTACTAGTATAATTTATTTTCCAACTTGAGTAATTTCTGAGAGTGAGTGGGGTATAATCAACAATTACATCAATTCAGCAGTACAACAGGTATAACACCCAGGATTTGCTCCAGAAAATAAGTGGCAACTATAATTACTCAAGAATCAGAGCATCTCCTTCCCAATAGAAAACAAAATCTTGTTATTGTTTGTGTCAAATAAAACCTGTCTCATAGGCATATTCTGCTCATGGATGGCCAGGTTCCATCTGTGGCCTAGATTCTTTGAGGTTGTCACTAAAGTGACATTTCCCAGGGTTCAGCTGAGCCACACGTCTATAATCTGTGAGGTCCTGTTGCAGAATAAGATGCTTTCACGTAGGGGATAAATTCAAAAGCAAACAGCTTTGTCTGTCAATATAACAAAAGTGGGGTTTGCTTCAATCTTGGTCTACTCATCTACAGAGTGGGAACAGCTGGTCACCCCTCCCAAGAAATGCAGCCAGGGTAAGTAGACAGAGCATTTTTGAGTCCTATTTCTAGTTCATTTTCCTATTTTTTCCCTTCATTCAACGGTTGTTTTCCTTTCTAATTAGGATGAAGGTTGGGAGTGGGGAAGAGGAGAAGGGAATAGGTGAGACAATCACAACCTATGCCTTCTTAAGGAAGAGTAGCTAAGGCAATGTTATTTTTGGTACCCGCATACCTGCAGCAAACCTTTTCTTGATGAGTGAAAATCGATACCCTGCTCCAACAAGTTCAATGTCACAGCCTGACAGGGTGCTTCCTTCACTGGTGAACTGCACGACCAGTGGGGACGGCTTGCTCGGGCCTTCGGACAACTGAAATCTCGCCAACAAAGAGCCCACTCCTGAGAGGGAAGATTGGTCTGTAGTGAACTCAACATGCTGGGTGTAATTTTGGAAATTGTATTAAAAAGCTAGCATACAAAATCACCCGTGCTAGGAAATAGTATGTGCTTCAGTTAAAAACGGTGATGAATAACATTTATTTTTGAATAGTATGATCAATTCTACTTGTGCACTGGTAGTAAAAGTGTTGTTCCGCAAAATGGTACTTCAGACTTCCAGGCATGCTCCTCGGAAGGCTGTGTGTTTCCAGCCTGTGGTTAGTATCGGAAGAAAGCGAGTAACACCACATGACTCTCAGGGAATGTGGGTTTGGCTCAGGACGGAAACCCCTTTCCTGAGAGCTGGTCTGTCTCAAGGATGGGTCTTTTTGGTGCGGGGAAAGTTTTGGCAGAAAAGGGAGAGAGGAGGATTTCTTGAAGGATTATTTGCTTTTACTGATTGAAATAAATGCCAAATGCTGTGAAATGTTTTGCTTATTTTTTGTGCCACATATATTTGGGCAATAATTGTTTAATACCTAGATGTTATTTCAGCTTGGCATGTTAAGTAAAATAAGCCCAGGATTACATTACCTCCATTTTCTGACTTCTGGGAAATGTCAGGAATCTTCCACAATATTCTTTGTTGTTCAGCATTCCTAAAAATAAAGTAGGTAAAAGGCATTTGCATAGATGCATGGGCTTTTGTTTAATGGACACCATTTTTTCCCCAGCTAATATTAATTTTTAAAAATAGATCTTGAAAAGTTCAGCTACAATTTAACAATTCCCTGTCTCCCCTTTGTCTTTTCCTGGGCACACATAAACTCTCTCTCGCCCTTTTTCCTCTTTATAACCAGCTCCAACGCTGTGAGGTGAACACTTTAGGAAGATAGTTAAAGCAACATGTTTTCTGGGTTAAGGATAATTCAGAGTCACATTCAAAAAATCTTTTTGAACACATCTGCTGAAACAATGGATGGGAAATGTTAGTTAATAGATCCAGTAGTTTAGGGAATTGAACTTGGTACTGTCATCTGCCTGACATCCATTTTTTAAAACATATTCTCCTTTTTTGTTTCTGACAGTCATATGGAAAACCTGGGTCATTCTTCCCAGGCAAGTCCTGTGTAACAGGTGCCAGTGGTACCGAGCAGCGACCTCGCCCGCGTTCTGGGCTCCTTCTCTAGGGCTCCGGAAAATTCAAGGCTGCCTTCCCCAGACGCCCGGCCGCGCTGGTCGCAGAGGCCAGCAGGTTCCCACTCCACCGTGGCTCCGGATTTGGGAACACGGAGCCGGAGGCCGTTCTGCTGTGCTGGGATTTTCCTCTGACCAGCCACCTCCCTCAGATGGGGGGGTTCTAACAACTGGGGTGTCGTCTATCCTCTGGCTTGTGGGTTCTAAGAAGCTGTTCAGGAGCTCCACCGGGGTCAGTCGCAGCTGTGGGTTCTGGAGTTCAGGCCCCCCTTGCCCCGGTTATGGCAGGCCTGCTTGGGGAACATTCCTGGGGAACCAGCCTAAGCCTCTGTCCCGCACGCCCACCTTTGCGTGGCCACTGAACTCTCTGCTACATTATTTTTGTTAAAATAGCTACAGGCGTTTCTGGCCCCCGCACCCCCCAACCCGGACAGGCCGCCTGTGTGACCTCCACTGAGGTGTCTGCCGAGGCTGGTTCCCTACCAGACTGCGGGGGGGAGCACAGCCTGGAGCTTGGTGACCCCGCCGTCGATGGGCACCAGGAACTGCACGTTGTTGAGGGCCGCGGCCGTGGCCATGGCGTCCGCGTTGTACTTGTAGTCCACGCGCAGGTCCGTGCTGGCCGGCTCGCACCGCCAGCTCACGGCCAGGTTCAGCGGGGTGGACTGAATGCCCCGGGCAGACACCTGCCGGGGACGGGGAAAGAGGATGAGCTTCAGTTCTCAGGATGAAGCTCGAGCAAAACCAGGGCACCCCCCCCCGCCCACGCGCTCTTGGGGAGCGTGTGGCCAGCAAGGCGCCCGGGAGAGGGCCCGGAGCTAGGGGCAAACGCGGGCGGCAAAACGCGAAGTCAACCCCTACAGTCTCTCTGGCCCTTTGGGGTTTATAAAGCTTAGGGCCCCCGGGGGGTGACAGGGGGTCCAGGCGGGGCGGACAACCCTGGTGTGGGCTCCGATTCTGCCGCTTACAGGTGGAGGCATTTAAAACATCACTAAACCTCTCTGTGCCTTGGCTATTTCCTTTAAAACATCACTAAACCTCTCTGTGCCTCGGCTATTTCCTTTAAAACATCACTAAACCTCTCTGTGCCTCGGCTATTTCCTTTAAAACATCACTAAACCTCTCTGTGCCTCGGCTATTTCCTTTAAAACATCACTAAACTCTCTGCGCCTTGGCTATTTCCTCATCGGCTAACTGGAATTGGTAACAATAACATTTACCCATATGTTCGTCAGGAAGACTACAAGAGTTTTTTTTTTTAAATTTTAGATTAATATGAGAGTACAAACAATCAGGTTACCGTGTGTGCGCTTGTTAGGGAAGGTCCCTGCTGCATTAAAATGATTATATTTTAATCCTTTAAAATATAAATGGGCTTCCTGATCAAAGGACTCAAACTCTCAGTTAGATAGGGGAGCAACTTCAAGAGCTCTTTTGTACAACATGATGACTATAGTTAATAACAATGTATTCTTTTTAAAAAATAATGTATTCTTGAAAAATGCTAAGAAAGTGGATGTCCAGTAGTCTCATCACAAAATGGTAACTTTGTGAGTTAATGCATGTGTTAATTAGTTAAATCCAGTCATTCCACAATGTATACATACTTCAAAATATGTTGCACAGGATAAATACATATACTTTTATTCATCAGTTAAAAAAATCAAAGACACCAAATGCTGAGAATAAGTGGGAAACTCAGGCTTGGCAGAGTTCTGACTTGAACTTCCTCATTTGCTGGATCGCCAACAGTCTGGGGTAGGGGCAATCCAGACACACAAAAAACAGACTCATCCTCTGTATTAAACAACGTGGTATCAAACATTCTCTTACTAGGGAGTTATTTTTTAATGGTTTTATTAGAACTACTTCATAGGAGGATTTCTTATATTTAATCATTTAAAATAAGAGTTTTTAGTACAATAATGCTCATAAAATTATAGTCATCTAGTTTACCAATATTTATAGTTTTAATTAATGTAATGTTCAGCAACTTCATTTTTATGACATGTTTTTTTAATGTTTAAAATAACATTTTCCTTATAAATTTAAATTAATAAGTATGTGTATGCATATTCTTTCACTGGTCCCCAAGTAGTCATTTAAAGTTTCTATTTTCTTTCAAAGTACGCCTTTTAAACAGTATTAAAAGAAACGTTATTTTATTTACTCTTATTTAATATTAGGTACTTAAGAATATAAATCTGTAATGTGAAAGAGACACTCTGAGCATACACACAGGCTTACCTGGTATTTGAGCATGTCCACATTATAATATGTAGCCTGGGGCTTTTGTTCAGACACTTTCTTTAGGTGAGTCATCAAATTTGGCATGTTTACCCAAAATTCCTTGGTATTGGCATCACTTTGTATATTGTCACTATTTGGTGGGGAAGAAAAGATGATTAAATAGCATTTTACAACCAATACAAACCACACGAGACGCATTTCAGCAGGCTGACTTCTGATTTCCACGTCTGCCTTTGGCAGTTGGTGGAGGTCAGAAGGGCTCGATCAGGAGCAGGGCAGTCTCAGCACACACACAGCTCTGAATGGAAAGACGCTGATGGGGTAAAACCCCGGGAGGAGCTATGAATTGCTATAAATCTCAGGAGTACCCAGTCAGGATGGTTAATGGGCTGCTTTAAAGAATGAATTATTTATTCACCCAACTAAATAGTCCTTTCTACACCACCACACTTTTCATCTAAACTAGGCAGTGCAGTCATGGAATTGAATGCATTGATTTTCTTTTGAATTAACTTGACCAGTAGTTTCTCAGAAATTATCCAATTAAATATTTAGCCAATGTAAACATGGTCTTTATCACTAAGGAGAAAAGAGTGATAGTAAATGCTACCTTTTCAGAGTTCACAATATTTCAGCCCAGAGTATCTAAATCCTAAGAAATTAAATTTTGCTTACAAGACGGTGCTGGAATTTAAACTACAGTAATCATGGTAGTTACAGTAGAGAAGAAGATGCAATCTTGACAAAACTAGAGTTTTCTGTCCCAACAAGAAAAGTCTACAGTGCACCTTCCCAGCCTGGCTCGAAAATGCTTGTCTCAATAATGAACAAGATCAGCCAAGAGCATACAAATCTCTCAGCCTCACACTCGAGTGGACGATTGTTCTTGAATAGTTTTTACAAGCAAAGCCCATTTGTAAGGGAAAAGTGGATATATGAACACTCATGTGGCCCCAGGGATTACAAAGTGAGGGTGTACCGGGCCACCCGTTAACTGAATGATGTGTGTGTAGGGGCCGCCTGTTAACTGAATGACATCCTCAGTGAGCATGAAGCAGAGCGGGGCTGAGAGTAAGAGGTGAGATGCTGCAGCAGCCGGGAGGAATGTTCCATCTCAATTGGGCAGCAGTGCCCTTGACAACCAGAGCTCGTGGTGGTGCAGTGACCCGGCTCAGGAATTCCAGAAGGGGTGCATGTGACCACAGGGTCACCCATCACAGCCCCGTCACAGTTATCAAGTAATAAGAGTTAATAAGACCCACATAAATGAGAAACATATTGTCTTTTTTCCTTACCAATAGTAGTTTAAGAATTTATATAATTTTTTGTTAAGCAGAATCATTTTGAGTAATACTTATTGAAACTCAGTTCATAGACCTGATAGGTTGATGCACGTACACAGCTTTTACACATTTGCATGAGAACTTGGTGCTGTAACTGCCTAAAAATGCAACAAAAGTTGTAGGTGTCACATCAGTCATATTTACAAACTAACTAGTGAGGCACTGGCTCATAAGCCCTAATTTAGATGGTGGAACCTCGAAAATAAAGTTAAGGGACTCAGTGTGCAAATGGGAAATGCACAGGGAAAGTGGAGTTGCTGGTTTCGAGTTTCAGTCACTCTGTGCCTATTCTTCATCTTGACGGGGGTCGTTTCTTTTACGCTTTTAAGGCTGGAGTCAAGTCTGCCGGTGGGTGAGGCCATGACAGGGACCACGAGGACGCCATACCTTTGGTGAGCACTGGAAGACCAGTGACTGTGTCTCCACCACTGCGATTAAGCCATTGGGAGAATAAGTGGCTATATTGGGACTCCAATTCCAAATACCAATAAGTTTTAGTTGTTTTATGTAAACATCCAGCGTGACTAAATTATTTACATTACAATTGAATTATTCATTCATGAGACAAATATTCTGCAAGTTCTTATGAGACGACGGCACAGCGGAAGGCTCTGGGCATACAGTGCAGTGGCAGCCTGAGGCCTTCTGCTCCTGGTCTGTGCCGTCTTGTGGGGGAAATGGATAAGCACAGAGACACACAGCGGTTTGTAAACACAGATTGCAGTATGGGCTACAAAGGAAAAGAGCAGGGTGCTTTCAGAGAGAGTAACAGGGAATGCAATTTAGTTGGGGGTTGGTGGGTGGGTGGGGAGGAGAGTGGGGTAGTCAGGGAGGCACAGTGGGGCTGCGCCCAGTGGGAAGGAGAGCGGGAGGCAGGTGAAGAAGGGCAGAATGGGGCACAGCAGTGGACAGGACGCCACAGAGCCCTGCAGTGGGAAGGGACTCGGCCTGTTTCTGAGAATGGCAGGCTGGAGAGAGGGATTCTGAGCAGGCAAGGGTGGGCAACTGCGGGCGGTCAGATTCCCGGGGCAGGTGGGTTACGAGTTAAGACGACCTGGTTTATCTCATAAAAAGGTATTTGGCTATGAGCATGTATTCCGGAAGGGTGAGACTGGATTCAGGGAGGGAGGGAGGGAAAGCACTGCCTGGTCCAGGGCCATGATTGCAGGCACTGGGAGAAGCAAGGCTGCAGGGAAGGGAAACACCGCCACTGCCCAGAGGGGCGTTCAGACAGACTGGACAGTGGGGCAGCAGTGAGCAGCGACTCCTGCCTCATTCTCTGCAAATAATTAACCAGTGACTAATAATTAATCATTCATTTTAAGTGCACGCACGCACGCACGCACGTATGTATGTGTGTGCCTGTGCTGTACGTGTGCATGATGAAGATACCATGTTCAGTGTAATAGTCGGAGATGTGAAAAGGATATTTATGTAAATAAATCTGCATGGGTTTCTTTGATATCATACATGTAAAGTTTCATCGGAAAAGTTACCATTACAATGAAATTATGTGCTCCACAAAAAAGATTTCCAAGTTCATGTGAAGAGTAGCTCACTGTTCAAATGCCATTTGATTTGAACAGAAGCTAATAAACAAAAGGACACCACCCCTTTCCATTATGTATGGATAATTAAGTAAAACATGATGAATAAATTACCACTACTACAGATTTTATTACTCTAAATGCCTCTTTAGCCACTTGAGATGTTTGGCTGTTAAAATACATATATATATTTGCAGTTACACATATTTACACAATTACCCACAAGAAACTTTGACAGCTGGCAAAATTTCTGTTTCTGTATCTACAAGCATTTCTGAGTAGCAGGAATTTCACCCCAGAGCTACTCTCTTGCTAAGGTATCCAGCTCATCTAAGTTTAAAATATCAAGCTATTTACATCTCTTAAAAATGTATGCAAAATCATACTTACCAGCAGAGAAGTTGAGGGTTTGGCAGGACGTGTTCTAACCTGCTGAAATTTATGACCCGGAAGGTCAGAGCAGCTGGGGCTGGGTTATTGGCAAAGTGTCTGGTGATCCCAGCGGGAAAAGACAACACCATTTCTCCAGTAATCTTGACAATGCACCTGGTTTATCAAACACAGAGAGGAGAGAGAGAGGACGCCCAGGTCAATACAGCCTGAACAGGAAGCTGTGAACAAAGAAATCTGCAACAATGTTAGACGGCAGGAGGGAAGAAGGCTGGTCTCCCAACCCACTCTCAGCAGCTTGGATCATTTCCAGTTTATCCGAGAACTTAATGTCTGACATGTCAAAACCACGGCTGTTTCGTGAAATGTGTTTTGAACGGAAAGAAAACAGCACAGCATTGGTCTTTCTGCCGAAAGGTCGGTGGGGCTGCCCTCAGGAACAGAATCATCTGCTCTGCTGTTTCTTCTCACTTTGATTTCTGAATTTTTGGCAGCACATTTGGAGATCTTAAATTACACGATGTTATCGTACTGAGTCCAGGGACTTATGTCACAGTGTTATGACTGACACCGTGAGCACGTTCTTTTATTTATTCATGAGGTGAAGTTCTTGCTTCCCGCTTAACAAGCTCTTCATTCCACTAATTTACCTATTTGGTCAAAATTATAACATCAGTCATGTAAGTCAACACGAGGGAATGATAGTTTGAAAGGAATAATTCTTTTTTTCTTATAAAAGGGTACTATAAAGATATGAATGACATATAATAAAATGCACGTATTTATAATGTAAAATTCCTTGAGATTTTATGATGCAAAACCACCATGTTGTCAAAATAACAAGCATTTCCATTATCCTTGAAGGTTTTCTCAAGCCTTTTTCTAATGCCTCTCATGCCCATCCATTTCCCCTCCCCCAGGCAATAGCTAATAAGCTTCTGTCACTCTGTGTTAGCTAGCACTTTCTGGAATTTTATACACAGAACCATGACATAAGTGCTGGGGGGTGTGTGTCAAGCTTATATCACTTAGCGTAAATATTTTGAGATTCCTCCATAATAGCCGCAAGCACCAACAGTTCACTCCTCGAATTGTTGTGTAACAGATGAATATGCCACCAGTTCTCTTTCTATCCCTTAACCTACCGACTGAGGGCACTTGGGTTTTTTCCAGGTTTTTTTGCCCATTACGGATAGAGCTGGGGTGACTACACGGGTACCGGTCTCGTATGGACAGAGGCTCCCACTTTCCTTGGTAAGTAGATGAGGTGGAATCACTGGGTCACAGGGTTGGCTGGTACACCTCTACCTCTTAAAGAAACTGCCCACCTGTTTTCTGCAGGGGAAATGCAGCTGTTGCATGAGAGAATTTCAGTTCTTCAATCTCACCAGCACTTGGTAGAGTATGTTTTTAAAATTTTGGCTATCCTTGTAGGTAACATTGGACAGCGTTATTGTTTTGGTTGCATTTCCATTATAGAGACTGACTCTAAGCACCTGTTCACATGCTTGTTTGTTATGAGTTAACAACATGGACAAAGGGCTCAAATTCTCTGCAAAGTCTCTAAATAGAGTTTTGTCCTCTTATTGAACTTTGAATTTTTCATGCATTCAGGATCAAAATAATTTATCAGATGTGTAATTTGCATCGAAGTCTGTGGCTTGATTTACTTTTCTCTCTCTCTTAAGAGCACCGTGAAAAGAAGTTTTTTAGTTCATCAGTTTATTCTTTTCTGAGTTTTTGGTGACTAATAATTTAATAATTCTCATTGTGTCCTAGGAAATATTGCCAAACCCAAGGTCACAAAAGTTTCACCTGTATTTTCTTACCTAGGTAATTTTGTTGAAATTGTTTTCTCAGTACATGTGTGAATCTACTTATGGATTCACTCTTCTTTTCCATGATCTATTTTACCTGTCTTTAAACCCAAACCAAACTGTTGATTATGATAGCTTTACAGTAGCTCTGAAAGTAAATAATGTTAGTCCTCCGCCTTTAAGGACTCTTTTCCTTTTCAAAGGTCCTTTGGCTCTGCTCGGTCCTTGGAATTTTCGTAGGAAGCTCAGAATCGCTGTGTCAATGTCTACATTAAGTCAATTTGTTGCCTCTTAGTTGCGCTTCAACCTTCACTGTCTGTTCTGACAAAGTCAACAGGCCCCTTACACATGTTTTTTGCTCGCAGGCACCACATTTATTCTGTCAGCAGAGGGCGCTGAAGAGACAGTGCAGGAGAAAGAGGTTTCCTTTCCCGGTGCAGCCTGCTTGCAAAGCGAGCTCCAGCAAGGCCCCTGCCTGCCTAGTGCCAGGCTTCTGCAGTGCGGGAGGCTTGAGTGTGGGTCCCCATACATGTGGGTCCAAAGAGCGAGGGTTTTGCCACTGACATGGCTTTGTGAGCGTCTGGGAGCACAGGCAGCATGCTTGTCCTTGCCCCATGCCCCTGGGCCTAGACCCCGAAGTGAGATGGACAGTGAGACGGGCTCTCTGTGCTCACGCCTCCTCCACTGTGAGTTTCTGCAGGGCACGGCCGGCAGTGTCCCTGTCCCCGGCTGTGCTCTGCCCCTGGCTGTCCTCTGCAGCTCCTTCAGACAGTTAGGTGCCGAGTGCCCCAGTGAGATGCCTCCCCAGGGCAGATGGAGTCTGCAAATCGTTTCATACATTTTGTCCAGTTTGAGGTGTTTGAGTAGGTGGGAGAGTAAGTTGCTCTGTTACCCTATGTGGCCAGAAGCAGGTATTTCCCAAGGCTTACTCCTCTTTGGGAAACAGCAGACACTTAAAACAAGCGAACTTTTCTTTTTCTTCTTCTTCTTTTTTTTTTACATAGGTTTTTGTTTGTTTGTTTGTTTGCTGTGAGCAAAGCACTTCCCTTGGTAGAGTGCTATGGTCTCATCACAGCTCACAGCAACCTCAAACTCTTGGGCTCATGTGATCCTCCTGCCTCAGCCTCCTGAGTAGCTGGGCCTACAGGTGCCCACCACAACGCCCAGCTAGTTTGTCTATTTTTAGTAGAGATGGGCTATCACTTTTGCTTAGGCTTTTCCTGGGCTTGTGAGCTCGGCAGATCTACCTCAGCTGGGATCACAGGTTGAGCCCCCAGGCCCAGCTGCCTGAGCTTTTCTGTGGCTTCCTGTGTGTCTGGATAACTGATTCTTCCTCTAGGTCTTCAGTTCTAAGTTAAGGGGTGAACCTTTCAGAGAGCTTGAGGTTAATGAATGAAGACTTGGCTCATGCCTGAGTGTGGGGACTGTGTATCCTGTACAATCTGTGACTGATGACACACACCTGGTCCAGGGCGGGGCCCCTGCACACCTCACAGGGCTCACAAGAGGAGCAGCCTCATAGGTAAACGGCTGGGTTTGAGCAGAGGTGGGGGCAGGTGAGCTTCTTAACGTTGCCACCTGTCCCTCCTTTACTCAGATGTTAAATGATAGCTTTGCACTGCTTTGACTGAGAAGTTTGGTTCCTAGAAGTTTGCGCCTCCATCCGTCCTGGAGAATATCGCTGGCCTCCCAGTCGGGGTATGCATTGCCACCCTTCTCCTCTGCCTGTTAGATTCATTAGTGTGTTTGTTTACGGGGTCTGGGTCCGCTCTGAGCCTGAACTTCCCCTTGCGCTGGGCCTACTCTGGACGTTTAGGGGTATTTGTCCCGCTGTGTGCCCTAGACGATGGCAATCAGAGCGCCAGTGAACTGAGGTGACAGCACCTCACTCCACACGTGGCTGTCAGCCAGGGCGGCTCCAGGGTTTTCTAGCTGGCAGGGAATCTTCTCCGCTTCCATTCCAGATTGCTGAAAATGACATCTCCGTGGTGCTTCGGGAGGGAACAAGCTCCTTTTTTTTGGAAGTGAGTCAGAGAGGGGAGCAGGTGGCATTTATTAAGTCAACAAACATTTACTCACTCTAACTATGCAAGATTTTTATTTTTTGAGCAGGGAGTCACTTAAAAAATTAGCAGAACAGATCCTGCCTCTAAAGGGCTCCCGGTGCTGGGCTGCAGATGAGAGAAGGGGCTAGACGGACCCAGGTGCACAGAACTGAAGGGCCGGACGGGCCCATGTGCCCAGAACCGAGGGGCTGGACGGGCCAACGTGCCCAGAACCGAGGGGCTGGACAGGCCAACGTGCCCAGAACTGAGGGGCTGGACGGGCCCAGGTGCACAGAACTGAAGGGCTGGACGGGCCCATGTGCCCAGAACCAAGGCTTCACAGTCACACCTCGGTCTGCTCTCAGCTCTCGGGTCTGACTTCTGCTGATTTATTAATCATCCAGTGTCTAAGCTGAATGGAGATTTTCAACATAAAAATTTAATATTTTCTACACTCACCAAAGGGAAATCTTTTTTTGTCTAAGTGTTTGCTCCTATCAATATGCAAGGTGGCTGTATTTTCTGTGAGTTTGAATTAAGAAAAGTAAAAATAATATGAAATATGAATAAATGCTTACTTTATGAACAAAATTTGAGATCCTGTGAATCCCCACAAAGGAACTATCTGTTAAGAACAGCAAAAGTTCAAAGTCACCTGGCCAGGTGACTCATAAACTGGGTTCTCCCTATGGCCAAGGGCAGCACCCATTATGTGGTCTGCAGAAGCCCTGGCCAATTTAGGTCAAGGAACATGCAATTTGAATTATGCGAGGTCATCAGAAATGCACTTCTATAAAATGTGACCTGGATGCGCTGCTTTGAAAACTATGCCCACACCTTCTTTCCGAGCATAACCTCTGTGTACACGCACAGCTTCCCTCTTCATCATTCTCTTTCATTGGCTTATGTACGAGGCGAAATCCTTTTCCTATCATAGGACAGTTCAAAGGAAAGCCTTTCTGAAGCTTCCCCAGGGTCCTCTCCATGCAGCCTCCCCAAGTGTTTCCTCTCTCTGGGCTCCCTGGGCGTGTGCAGATCTGTGCTAGGAAACTGTTCTGGTCTGGTGCAAGCAGGCACCGTGTCTTAGGTTCTGGGAAAGCAAGGTGCAGAAGACAGAACTCAGAACAGAGAAGGAACTCCACAAAGTGTTTAAATCTACACATTTAACAATTCTATGTGGGCCAATACAAAAGTTTTGAGACAGACTGTGCTATGGTCCAGGAAACACAGCCGACGGCGTCCTTTCCGAGTCACTGGGTTCCCACTCGCTCAGCTGGTCAGCGCTGCTGGGAGGCACATTTGTTTCTGTCTGCACAGATTTTACTTTCCTTGACTTTTCTTCATCTCAACACTTTTGTAATGACCCAGGTATGTGGGCTGCCTCACATCAGGCACGACTTATGTGCTAACATGGGCTGTGAGAAACAGGGCTGACATGGTCCTTGTGCATATTTCTGTTTAAACAGGGAGACAGATACTGAATACGTGCTTAAAATAATTAACATGTGGAGAGAAGAGAAGGAAACCCAAGTGTTTCTAGGGGATTAGAGAATTCATCCCTGACCTTTAGTTTTCAGCACCAAGGCTGTTTAAAAACAAAACAAAACTAATAACAGATGTGTTTCCCCAGCCAGAAGCAAAGGTTAAAGAATTCTCCACCTGTGAGCTACAGAGAATGACCCAGATGTCAGATGACCTGCTGCAGGTGGTCTGAACACCCAGAGAAAGAGTGTAACTAGGTTGGAATGGGTTTTATATCACAGTGCGGAGTGACTAAGGTTGTAGGTTGCTGCCACCAATGTAGGGTCTAAAAACAAATGGTTTGGATGCAGGGCCGGGAGGCACACAGGCCAGGGCGGCCAGAGGCTGTTCCTGTGTCATCACTCTCCCATGTTTGAGGTTGGATTTATTTCTACCCAGTGACAGAAGCTGTTTCCTTGAAATTGAATAACAAAGGAAGAGCAAGGAATACGGTTCACTCTCTCGAGATGAAATTAAATCCTAAAGAGTGTCACTTTGCAATCTCTTTCAAAATTTCAGATTTCAACATTTCAATGAAATATTTCCACTCTCCCATCTACCGGCTTACAGGATATGCTAAAACTAGTTATGGAAATATACTTGAAAACAGATTTCAAGCTGGGTGTGGTGGCTCACACCTATAATCCCAGTACTTTGGGAGGCTGAGGTGGGAGGACTGCTTGAGGCCAGGAATTCAAAACCAGACAGGGCAACATAAGAGACCCCACATCTAAAAAAAAAAAAAAATTTAAAAATGTAGTTGGGTACATTGTGAGTGCCTGGAATCCCAGCTGCTTGGGAAGCTGAGGTGGGGGGGTGGCTTCAGCTCAAGAGTTTGAGGCTGCTGTGAGCTGTGATTGCACCTTTACTGCGCTCCAGCCTGGGTGATGAACAGAGCTCTGTCAAAGGAGAGGATGAGGAGTGAAGGGCAGGGGAGGAGAGGGGAGGGCAGGGGAGAGGAGAGAAGGGGAAGAGAGGGGAGAGGAGGGGA
>CAUYON010161810.1:0-10210 GCA_963573935.1 Arctocebus calabarensis | reverse complement strand
CTAAGTACATTGGATACTTTTTCTTCCATTCTTGAGATACTTTGTTAAGAAGAATGTGTTCCAGCTCCATCCATGTAAATATGAAAGAGGTAAAGTCACCATCTTTCTTTAAGGCTGCATTATATATATATATATATATATATATACCACAATTTATTAATCCATTCGTGGATCGATGGGAACTTGGGCTTCTTCCATGACTTAACAATTATGAATTGGGCTGCAATAAACAATCTGGTACAGATATCTTTGTTGTAATGTGATTTTTGGTCTTCTGGGTATATACTAAGTAAAGGAATTATAGGATCAAATGGCAGATCTATTTTTAGATCTCTGAGTATTCTCCAAACGTCTTTCCAAAAGGAATGTATTAGTTTATATTTCCACCAGCAATGTAAAAGTGTTCCCTTTTCTTCACATCCACACCAACATCTCTGATTTTGGGATTTTGTCATGTGGGCTAATCTTACTGGAGTTAGATGACATCTCAAAGTAGTTTGGGTTTGCATTTCTCTGATGATTGAGGATAATGAGCATTTTTTCATGTGTCTGAAGGCCGTGTGTCTGTCTTCTTTAGAGAAGTTTCTCTTCATATCTTTTGCCCATCTTGAGATGGGATCACTTGTTCTTTTCTTGCTAATATGTTTGAGTTCTCTGTGGATTCTAGTTATTAAACCTTTGTTGGAGGCATAACCTGCAAATATTTTCTTCCATTCTGAGGGCTGTCTGCTTGCTATACTTACTGTGTTCCTGGCCATGGAGAAGCTTTTTAGTTTCAAGTCCCAGCAGTATATATATATATTTTTTAATTTTGTTGTTGTTGCAGTTTGGCCAGGGCTGGCTTTGAACTCGCCAGCCTAGGTATATGGAGCCAGCTCCCAGAAGCTTTTGAGTTTCATCAAGTCCCAGCAGTGTATTTTTGATACTGCTTCAATTGCCCGGGGAGGGGGGGTCTTCCTCATAAAGTGTTCACCCAGACCAATTTGTTCAAGAGTTTTCCCTGCACTTTCGTCTAGTATTTTTATAGTTTCATGTCTTAAGTTTAAATCTCTAATCCAGTGTGAGTCTATTTTTGTTAGTGTTGAAAGATGTGGGTTCAATTTCAGTCTTCTACACATTGCTGGCCAGGTCTCACAGCACCATTTGTTAAAAAGGGAGTCTTTTCCCCACTGAATGTTTTTAATTGGCTTGTCAAAGATCAAGTAATGGTAAGTAGCTGGATTCATCTGTTGGTTCTCTATGCTGTTCCAAACATCTAACTCTCTGTTTTTGCGCCAGTACCAGGCTGTTTTGATCACTATTGATTTATAGTAGTCTCAGGTCTGGTAGTGTGATTCCTCCCGCTTTATTTTTATTTCTAAGTAATGTTTTGGCTATTTGAAGTTTTTTCTGATTCCATATAAAACGAAGTATTATTTTTTTGAGATCTTTAAAATATGACAATGGAACTTTAATAGGAATTGCATTAATATTGTATAATGCTTTGGGTAGTATGAACATTTTAACAATGTTGATTCTTCTCAACCATGAGCATGGTATGTTATTCCATTTGTTGACATGTTCAGCAAGTTCTTAAAGTTTCATAGTTCTCTTTATAGAGATCTTTCACATCCTTTGTTAGGTAAACTCCCAAATATTTCATCTTCTTTGGCACTATGGTGAAAGGAATAGAGGCTTTGACTGTTTTTTTCGATTTGTTTGTTGTTGGTGTGTATAAAGGCTACTGATTTATGAGTGTTGATTTTGTAGCCTGATACACTACTGTATTCCTTGATCACTTCTAAAAGTTTTATAATCAAATCCCTGGTGTTTTCCAGGTATACAATCATATCATCTATGAAGAGTAAAAGTTTAATCTCTTCTGACCCTATGTGGATATCCTTGATCGCCTTTTCTTCCCTAGTTGCAATAGCTAAAACTTCCATTACAATGTTAAAGAGCAATGGAGACAATGGGCAACCTTGCCTGATTCCTGATCTAAGTGGGAATGGTTTCAATTCAGCTCCATTCAATACAATATTGGATGTGGGTTTGCTGTGGATGGCCTCTATCAGTTTAAGAAATGTCCCTTCAATACCAATTTTCTTTAGTGTTCTGATCATGAAGGGATGCTGGATATTATCAAAAGCTTTTTCTGCATCAATTGAGAGAATTATATGGTCTTTATTTTTAAATTTGTTTATGTGCTGGATTACATTTATAGATTTATGCTTATTGAACCCACCTTATGTTCCTGGGATAAAGCCCACTTAGTCATGGTGTATAAATTGTTTGATGTGTTGCTGGATTCTGTTTGCTAGGATTTTATTGAATATTTTTGCATCAATATTCATTAGTGATACTAGTCTATAATTTTCTTTTCTTGTTGGGTCTTTTCCTGGTTTAGGTATCAAGGTGATGTTTGCTTCATAGAATGTGTTGGATAGTATTCCTTCCATTTCTATATTTTGGAAAAGGTTGAGTATTATAGGTACTAGTTCTTCTTTAAAGGTTTGGTAGAATTCTGACATGAAGCCATCTGGTCCAGGGCTTTTCTTTTTAGGGAGATTTTGTATAGTTGATGCTATTTCAGAACTTGATATTGGCCTGTTCATCATTTCCACTTCATTCTGGCGAAGTTTTGGAAGGTGGCGTGCTTCCAAGTTTTGGTCAATTTCATTCAGATTTTCATATTTCTGAGAGAAAAGTTTCTTGTAATATTCGTTAAGGATTTTTTGAATCTCTGAGGAGTCTGTTGTTATTTCATTATTACCATTTCTAATTGATGAGATTAGAGATTTTAGTCTTTTTTTTCCTGGTTAAGTTAGCCAAAGGTTTATCTATTTTATTGACCTTTTCAAAAAACCAACTTTTTGAGTTAGTTATATGTTGTATAATTCTTTTATTCTCAATTTCATTTCATTCTGGTCTAATTTTGTTTATTTCTTTTCTGCTGGGTTTGGGATTGGAATGTTCTTCCTTTTCCAGTTGTTTAAGATGTCCCATTAAGTTGTTAACTTCCTCTCTTTCTGTTCTCTTGTGGAATTCTTGTAACACTATAAATTTCCCTCTAAGGACTGCCTTTGAAATACCCCAGAGGTTCTGATAATTTGTGTCTTCACTGTCATTTTGTTCCCCAAATTTGGAATTTTCCTGCTTAATCTCATCAATGACCCATCTGTCCTTCAGCATGAGGTTGTTTAGCTTCTATGTTTTTGTTTAAGTATGCAGATCCTTGTTGTTATTGAATTCAACTTTTATTCCATGATGGTCTGAGAAGATGCAAGGAATAATTTCTATTCTTTTAAATTTGCTGAGGTTAGACTTGTGACCTAAGATGTGATTGATTTTGGAGTATGATTCGTGGGCTGATGAGAAGAATGTGTATTCAGTTTTGTTGAGATGAAATGTTCTGTAGATGGCTGTTAAATCCAAATGTTGGATGGTTAAGTTTAAATCTAAAATTTCTTTGCTTAGCTTCTTTTTGGAGGATCTGTCCAATGCTGTCAAAAGAGTGTTAAAATCTCCAACTACTATGGAGCTGGAGGAGATCAAGTTGCTCATGTCTGTTAGATTTTCTCTTATAAATTGAGGCGCATTCTGGTTGGGTGCATAAATATTAATAATTGAAACCTCATCATTTTGAGTATTACTTTTAACAAATATAAAATGTCTATCTTTATGTTTACTTACTTTGGTTGGTTTAAAGCCTATTGTATCTGCAAATAAGATTGCAACTCCTGCTTTTTTCTGTTTTCCATTTGCCTGGAATATAGATGACTATCCCTTCAATTTTAGTCTATATTTATCTTTTATGGTAAGATGAAATTCTTGTATACAACAGATATCTGGTCTAAGTTTTTGTATCAAGTCAGCCAATCTGTGCCTCTTTAGAGGACAATTTAAACCATTCACATTAATTGAAAATAATGATAAGCCTTTTGAAAGTGAAGTGGGAATTTTTAATCCTCTCACCATTGTGGAGTTTGGAATTTGGTCGAAAGTTTCTGAGTGAGTTTCCTTTTGTGGTGGAGGATTGTGCTCGTCATTATGGAGCATAGGTCTAAGAATATCCTGGAGAGCTGGTTTAGTTATGGCAAATTTCTTCAACATATGGATGTCATTAAAGTATTTAATTTCTCCATCATAAATGAAACTCAGTTTGGCTGGATATAAGATCCTGGGTTGGAAGTAATTTTGTTTTAGGAGGTTAAAAGTCAATGACCATTCCCTTCTAGCTTGAAAGATTTGAGAAGACAGATCTGCAGTTAATCTAATATTCTTCCCCTTGTAAGTAATGGTTTTCTTGTGTCTGGCTGCTTTCAGAGTCTTCCCCTTCATATTAACTTTAGTGAAGTTGACTATGATGTGCCTGGGGTTGAGTCGTGCTTGGGATGAGTTGTGCTGGGGTTCTGAAACTGTCTGCTTTCTGAATTTCATAGTCTCTAGGTATGTCTGGAAAATTCTCTTTCATAATCTCAAGAAGAAGGGACTCTGTGACTTGTGAAGACAGTTTGTCACTTTCAGCTATCCCTATAAGATGAATATTGGTTTTCTTCGAGTTATTCCAGAGCTCTCTGAGAGAATGATGCATTTTTGCCTTCCATTTCTCTTCCTCTTTGAGCATTTGGGAGCATTTGAAAGCTCTGTCTTCAGTGTCAGAAATCCTTTTTTCTGCTTGCTCCATTCTGTTACTGAGGGCTCTACTGTATTTCTCAGATCTTTGAAGGCTGCAACTTCTTGTTTCAATGTGTCAAAATCTTTGGTCATTTTGTCTTTGAATTGATTGAATTCCTGAGACAGCTTCTGAATTAATCCTACAATTTCTAACTCCATCTTTACTTCCATTTTGTTGATCTTGTTTGCAATCCAAATTCTAAATTCGATTTCAGACATCTCAGCTATCTGTTTGTGGATGGGATCCTCTGGATTGGCTGGTTTGTCATTACTCGGTGGAGTTGAACTGTTCTGTTTATTCATGTTGCCAGAGTTTTTCCACTGATTACACCCCATGATTGTTTTTCAGCATTTAGCTAGATGAGCAGGTCAGGTGAAATTGGACTGGAAACTTCTACAGTTGTGGTTGACCAGCCCTTCACCTAGGAGCCAGGACTAGTGACTTGAGCTTTTCCTCTACGATTTTGCAAAGGACCTGTACAGTACTACAGTCTGTGACTCTGGAGGCCTGTTTGGTGTAGTAGGGGTAGTTAGCTCTGTCTTGTATTCAGCTGATGTCTGTCTAATCCTAGTGTATCAGTAACCCTGGGTTGCAATCTCAGCTTCAGTGAAATACTAGCAACTAGGACGTCCTTTCCCCCACCAGTAATATCTGGAAGAGGACAATCAAACTTTCCCACTACAGAAAAACCTGACCCGCCTTGGAGGGTCCTTGGATAATTTTCCAGTTCAAGAGTTCCAGACCAATTGTCCCTGATAGCCCCTCACCCTCTAGCTGGAGAGTTCAAGAGGACTCCAGCAACTAGATATTAGGGGTCTATTGGCAGCTTGAGTGTGATTTGAGTGCCTGTAGTGCTCCAAGGAGTCAAAAATATCCATCCAGTAGAAGGTTTAGAGCCAGGGGGTTGATGCCTCTTTCCTCACCTTGGTCATCTTTCACCACTGGACTCTGGTCACCCCAGTCTCTGGTAGTCTCTCTAGCAGTCTCTGTTAACCCAGTCTCTGGCCCTGCTCTGTCCAATAAGCAAATGTGCCAGGGCTATGTGCCTGCCAGAGTCAAAGTGAGGTCATTGCTTCCTCCTCGTGGATCCCACAGTCTACCACCATCCAGCAGGGGAGTCTGAGGGCTGCCTTTCTCAGGTGCTCAAAGGCAGCTGAAGAAATTCCACCTGAGCTCAGTCCAAACCTAAGGATATCCAAGCAGCAAAATAATTTCTCCCTCAGCCACTACACTCCTATTCCCGCTTTTCTGCAGTACTGGAATCCCTATAGGGCAAGAGTTGGTTCCCTCTGGAAGGCCATAGAGTTGGGGAGATGACTCTCCAGAGTTAGATCCAAGCAGGATCACTCTACTAATGCTGAAGTTGGGTAGGAGATGCCTCCTCTTAGGTTCATGCACCGCAGCAGCTTCTGAGCCTCCACCCGCAGTGCAGGAACCCAAGCCTCTGTCTGCTGCTGAGATACTCTCTCTTTTTTTTTTGTTCCAGGTCAATCACCTTTCCTTCCATGTCTTCCTGTACAGTTACTGGAGTCACAGGTACAGCATAGCTGTATAGCCACCATCTATGCAATGCCTGGTCCTAGCTAAGAAATGCAGACAATCTGGATTCTGGAGGAGTTCAACTTCTAGACTGCCAAGCTGGGGGAAGGGGTAGACTGAAGGATCAAGGTGGCAAGGAAAACATTTGTTCAAATTTCCTACCAGGGAAGGGAGTTCCTAGACTCTCAGTAGGGGCTTTCTTGAGAAGGAGTTCGAACTTCCAGCAATTCTCTCCAGTGGGGTGAGGAAGGAGAGCCTCAGTTTATTGCTCACCAGTAGAGATCACACAGTAAGCAAGCAGCTCTCTTAGGGGAGGGGACAGCCACACAACCTCTTTGGGATGAGATCTGTACTGAAAATAGTTTCTTTGGGGTCAAAGCTTGCCTCAGCAGAGAAGATGAGCAATGTCTATCTCATCTCTCATCTTAGCTCCCATCCTTTGGCTTAGTTGGGTTCTATCTGGCTGTTATCTCTCCCTCCGGACTGGAGCCTCATTTGGGAGCTGGCTCCAATCAGCCTTCGAACCCCGTTCCCCCTTGTTCTTGTTGGCTGATGACTTGGGCTACACGTCTGTTCCAACCATCATCATGCTCCACCTCCAAAAATCAATATCGAGAGTTTTGCCAGTATAATTCTAACACTCTTTGGTTGACCTTTATTTTAGAGACTTAATTCCACAGGTAAACCAGAAGAAAAGCAGTCTGTTATTTGTCAGTCTTTGAAAAGATATTTATAAAAATTATCTTTTTTCCTTTTAAATGTAGCAGTAGATAATATATACATTATTGTTATTGAAAGCATTTCAAATATTAAAGCAGAAATCATTTTCCAAGCATTTACAAGAGAAAAATGGAGAAAGAAAATGATTTACATTAAATAATGGTTTAAATGCCATAATAAGTAGAAACTATGGCAGGGATTAAATGTGCAATTACTTTAATAAAGCTTTTTTCTTTCTTTTCTTTGTTTAAAAAAGTCAGTTCAACTAAGCTCTGTTAGATTTCAACAAATTGTGAAACTGAAGGGCTCTTGGGTCCAGAACTCTTGGAGAGAAAGACTAACTTGATATTGTACTTAGCCCCACAGTACATTAATTACTTAGGATTTATGTGATTTTATGCAGTACACAATCATTTTTGAAGTGGGAGTTGTTTATGAAAGGTATATTAAAATCGGAATCTAGGCAAGAAAATAATGAGCAATATGTGAAACAAAATGCTAAGTATAGCTAATTAACAACCTAAAAGTAAAGAATGTAAAATTAAATGCTGTAGAGATTTAGCTGAGACAACTCTATACTTAATATCATTACAAATCATCCTTTGATTAGTAAATGAACTGCTGTTCATTTATATGGAGGACCTCCAGGCCCAGGAGTCTAATAATTGAACAAGGTAATTGTGGAGTAAAACATGTTTATGCTGTAGTTGAATACATGAGGCATGATAAAACTAGCGATCACAATGTTAAAAGAGAAGTGTATAATAATGTAATAAATAATGTATTTAATTTTATATCATGGATAAAGTCTAAGACATCCTTATGTGAAAATTCATATCCAAATAGCACACATAAAATAAATATTTGTGTACTTACCACTCGGCCTAAGAAATCAAATAAAATAGTACCCACAGCTTTGAAACTCAGCATATTCTCCTCCTTGACCACTGTCCTCCTCTGCTAACACTGCTGTTAAGATTTGTGCTTAATAATAGTTTTTCTCTTTTTTTTTTTTGAGGTTTTTCTTTTATTAAATCATAAACACATAGATCAGGTATACATTAATTCATTTATGGGGTATAATGTACTGGTTTCATATAGAATTAGGAATGCTTACATCGCACTGGTTCATGTATATCTCATCTTGTTTACTTTATTATTGTGTTAAGACATTTTTACTCCATACTTAGTAGATCTGACATGTACCCTGGCAATATGCACAATAGGTGATCCAACCATTTACCCTCCCTGGATCTGATCTCTTCTCTCCCCTTCTATCCCTCCCTCTTCCCTCCTTCATCCTGAGCCATAGTTGTGATCTATTCTTCATATGAAAGTGTGAGTGATTGTAAATTGGTCTCATAATAGTACTGAGTACATTGGATATTTTTCTTCCATTCTTGAGATATTTACAAAGTAGGATATGTTCCAGCTCCATCCGTGTAAACATAAAAGAGGTAAAGTCTCCATCTTTTTTAAAGGCTGCATAATATTCCATGGTATACATATACCAAAATTTATTAATCCATTCATGGGTTGGTGGGCATTTGGGCTTCTTCCATGACTTGGCTATTATGAATTGAGCTGCAGTGAACATTCTGGTGCAAATATCTTTGTTATAAAGTGATTATTAGTCTTTTGGATATATACCTAGTAGAGGAATTACAGGATCAAATGGCAGGTCTATTTTTAGATCCCTGAATATTCTCCATACTTCTTTCCAAAAGGGACATATTAGCTTGCATTCTCACCAGCAGTGCATAAGTGTTCCCTCTTCTCCATAGCCATGCCAACATCTGTAGTTTTGGGATTTTGTTATGTGAGCCACTCTTACTGGAGTTAGATGATATCTCAAAGTAGTTTTGACTTGCATTACTCTGATGATTAAAGATGATGAGCATTTTTTCACGTGTCTGTAGGCCATGCACTTATCTTCTTCAGAGAAACTTCTGTTCAGGTCTCTTGCCCACAATGAAATGGGATTACTTGCTCTTTTCCTATTAATAAGTATGAGTTCTCTGTGGATTCTGGTTATCAGACCTTTGTCAGAAGCATACCTTCAAATATCCTCTCCCATTCTGAGGTCTGTCTGCTTACTTTATGTACTGTGTTCTTGGCTGTGCAGAAGCTTTTTATTTTGATCAGATCCCAGTAATGTACTTTTGGTATTTCTTCAATTGCCTAGGGGATCCTCCTCATAAAGTATTCTCCCAGGCCAATTTCTTCAAGTGTTTTTCCTGCAATCTCTCCCAGAATCTTTATAGTTTCATGTCTTAAGTTTAAATCTTTTATCCAGTGACAGTCAATTTTTGTTAATGATGAAAGGTGTGGGTCCAGTTTCAGTCTTCTACAAGTTGCCAGCCAATTCTCCCAGCACCATTTGCTAAATAGGGAATCTTTCCCCCGGTTATAATTTTAATGGGCTTATCAAAGATCAAATGACAATAGTGTCTGGGCTCATCTCTTGGTTCTCAGTTCTGTTCTATACATTTACCTTTTTATGTTTGTGCCAGTACCATGCTGTTTTTATCACTACAGATTTATAGTACATTTTGAAGTCTGGTAGCATGATTCCTCCTACTCTGTTTTTATTTCTGAGTAATATCTTGGCTATTCAAGTTTTTTTCTGGTTCCATATAAAAGGAAGTATGATTTTTTCCAGATCTTTAAAGTATGATGATGGTGCTTTGATAGGGATTTCATTAAATTTGTAAATTGCTTTGGGTAATATGGACATTTTAACAATGTTGATTCTTCCCAGCCATGAGCATGGCAAGATTTCCATTTGTTAACATCTTCAGCTATTCCTTTTCTCAGAGTTTCATAATTCTCTTTATAGAGATCTTTCATATCCTTTGTTAGGTAAATTCCCAAATATTTTATCTTCATTGATACAACTGTATAGGGAAAAGAGTCCTTGACTGTTTTTTTTTTTTTTTTTTTGGCTTGGCTATTTTTGGTATATATAAAAGTTACTGATTTGTTGAGTATTGATTTTGTATCCTAGGATGATACTGTATTCCTTGATCACTTCTAAGAGTTTTGTAGTTGAGTCCCTGGGGTTTTCCAGGTATAAAATCATATCATCTGCAAAGAACGAAAGTTTGAGCTCCTTTTCCCCTATTTGTATACCCTTGATTACCTTCTTTTGCCTGATTGCTATGGCTAAGACTTCCATTACAATGTTAAAAAGGAGCAGAGACAATGGACAACTTTGCCTGGTTTGATCTGAGTGGAAATGTTTTCAATTTTATTCCATTCAATATGATATTGGCTGTGGATTTGCTGTACATG
>CAUYON010161806.1:0-16838 GCA_963573935.1 Arctocebus calabarensis | reverse complement strand
AGAAACAGTAAGGTTAACCTAAGATCTGTTAAGGAGAAGATTAGGGAAATAGGCTTAATAAGTGAAATTCTTTGTAGCAGCATTTGCCTTTGTGGACACTAGTGCAATCATTGCCTGGAACAAGAAGTCTGCTGTTAGAGGTTTACCTTGATGTTTCACTAAATCTTCAGCCGCTGATGACAGCTTTTTGATTTGACCCCAAGAAGGAAAAGTGGAGTTAGTGGCTCTTGGGAGAGGACAACGTCTGTTCATCCACTTGATGGTCATGTTATTGAAGAGATCAGTGAGGGTGGATTCGTCAAAGTGCTGGCGAGATCTTTTGCTCATATCAAGGCTTAATCCAGTGGGCAGGTAACCACTGCTTCTCTTGTTCTTGTGGCAGAACTCTCCACTGAAAACGCTGATAGGGTCTTTGGTGATTATAGGAAGACAGGGAAAAGGCAAAATGAGGTCAGTCTTCAGGATGCAAATATATACTGAAAAAACAATGTTTTAAGTCAGTGACATATAAATACCAATTGGATGGGATCATGGAGGGTAAAGGAAGTCCTGGTTATAGGTGCCCCATAGGAAAAATTGTTTCATTAGCTTTACAAAGATCAGTAAGCATTCTCCATTTGCCTGATTTCTTTTTTACAACAAAGATAGGAGAATTCCAAGAGCTGGTAGAGGGCTCGATATGTCCTTGCTCTAACTGCTCCTAAATTAAAAATTGTAAGGCATCCAGTTTTTCTTTAGTTAATGGCCACTGCTCCACCCACTCTAGATTACTGCTCTTCCAAGATAGCTTGAGAGCATATTTTGGGCAGTGGCCTCTATGCTAAATTTGACATTTGAAAGGAATTAGTATGAGAGGAAGATATAGTTATTACAGTTTTCCATTGCTGAAGTAAATCTCGACTCCACAAGTTAATAGCAACATCAGCTATGTACGGTTGAATTTGAGCATTTTGATTATCTGGTCCCAAACAAGGTAAAGGTAATATACTTTGAAAGACTGAATTTAAAGTTCCTGTGCCTGTAAAAGATCAACAGATCAACTATCTGTTTCAGCCACTCCTTGGGCCACAGATTTAAAGCCATGGCTTAAACATCTGTGCCAGTATCTAACAGGCCAGTAAAGGATTTATCCTTCAAAATGAGTGTTAATTGAGGCCTATTTGTATCAATAGATGTTTGCCAAAAAATATTGTTTGTACTGCCGAGACTACCAGTGTGTTTTTTACCAGTACTTTGTAATTTAACATGAGGCAGGAGTAGCAGTTGAGCAATTTTTTGTCTAGCTAAAATTTGAGTTGATTGGTTCACCAAAATCATTATCTGTATTTCCCCTAAGAAGTCACTATCAATAATACTTGTGTGGACAAACACTCCATAAAATGTTAAACTACTTTTTTCTAACAATAACCCAACAGTATCTGGGGAAATAGGACTACATATTCGTGTTTTTAATTTCTTTACTCCCATGTTGGGAAGCAAGAGAACATTATCACATGCTGGTAAATCTAAAGTGGCACTACCTGGGGTGGTGTGTAAAAGGGATTGGACGGGACTGTGTTACAGCTTGTTTTAAATCCTTCAGAACTGTAAAAGTGGTCATATGGTGATCAAAACGTTGGCCCCCTTGAGGGTACTGTGGATTAGGAGGAATATCAGTCACTGACTGGAAAAAGCTCCAAATTAAAGTCACCAGTCTTGTGCCCTTCTAATACAGCTTTCATAATAGAAGTCACAGGTGGTTCCTCTGCATTGAGAGGCGCATAGGGCAATGTTGGCTGATTTATGTCAACATTCCCAACTATGAGACTATTCAACCGGTCTTCCAACTGTTTAATCTGAGCTGCCGTAATGGACATTGGGGTATTTTTTTGCTCATTCATGTCTGTATCACGTACTTCCTCCCCTGAGGAAGGACCAGAAAAACCTTCATATGCTTCTGGTTCCCAATTCTCCTCAGGTTTAGATTCCTACTGAACCTCTCTATTCTCCTCACTTTCAAATTCTGCTCCAACATACCCTTCTAATTCTTGTGACTCCCCAAACAGTAAGTTACCCATTATTTTCTCTAAATATCTTTGCTTATTATTTACCAAAGGTTAACAGTTTCTAATTCTCGTGACTCCCCAAACAGTAAGTTACCCATTATTTTCTCTAAATATCTTTGCTTATTATTTACCAAAGGCCCAACATATTCTGAGTGGAGTTCCTTTGTTTCTAGTATGGCCAAAGATCCCACTTGCCCTGAGCAGGGTTTCCCTTTGGGACTTCCTTCCCGCTGTCTACCACAGGTGTCACTTACTTCTGAGTGTCCTCTGTCCCCTTTAGTCCGTGTCCCCAGTGTCCTGGTGTATCTTGCTGACTACGCCAGCTGTCAGGGCCCCTATGGCCTGGTCTCGGTTGCCGCAGGAAGGAACCAGGCATGACACAGATTTGAAGTACAAGCTTGTGGGAGGTGGGCTAACCTTAGTTGCAGGGTAGCCCCGAGCCCCCTCTGCAATGGCTATTTATTAAGGTTATACACAACCATTGTGGAGAGTTCAGGTAATTACATATGAGGGCTGCCTGCGTAAGGATTGCCACGTTCTCTCCTCACGTGTTCTTTCCCCACAACCCTCATGAAGAACTACTAAACATCAATGTTTAACACAGGCTTACTAGTGAGTGACCGACCTTATCTCATTCCGGAACACTGAGTTATTTGGGGGATTTCCCCCAAGTCAGGAAATGTCTCTAGGCTTGCCAGGAGACTGTCTTGTTCTCAGCATTTCCTTTTAATGGGATAAGAATCAGTAACTGTCCTTTGCAAGCATGGTATCCAGTCCTCTACACATTACTTTTCTTGTTCTGTAATATGAACAAAACCTTTACCCCACTGAAGCATGTAGCCAGGTTTCCATTCAGGCATACCAGGCTTTTTATAGAAAATGGGTTGTTGTGGGCAGCGCCTGTGCTCAGTGGGTAGGGTGCCAGCCCCATATACCAAGGGAGGTGAGTTTGAACCTGGCCTCAGCCAAACTGTAACAAAAAATAGCCAGGTGTTGTGGCAGGCACCTATAGTCCATCCCAGCTACTTGGGAGGCTGAGGCAAGAGAATCGCCTAAGCCCAGGAGTTGGAGGTTGTTGTAAGCTGTGATGCCAAGGCACTCTACTGAGGGTAATAAAGTGAGACTCTGTCTTTAAAAAAAAAAAAACCCAAGAAAATGGGTTGTTGTATCTGAGAAGGTGGTGGCTGGGTAAGAGATGTCCAGTGACAGTTAGCAGCTTTATTTCCCTCATTGTTGAGATTCAAAAAATTAAGGGTGAACAGAGCTTTAGTAAGAATATATCTAGGACTGTTATTCAAGGAGAGTATACCATCTCCCCCTTTCTGTTTAAGTATCGTGTCTTTTAACATTTTATGGTGGTGCTCAATAATGGCTCGACCTTGAGAATTATAGGGAATACCATGAGAAAGTTAAATATTCCAAAAAGATAAGAAGGTATTTAATCTTTAAGCAGAATATGAAGATGCAGTGTCCGTTTTACTAGATCTAGGGAGTCCCATGATATTACAACTTTCTAGTAAATGTTGAATGACATGGTGAGCCCTTTATCTTGATAAGGCTATAGCCCAGGAAGAAATGAGAGAAGGTATCTGTGGAATGATGAACATATTTTAATTTGCCAAAGAATAGGACAATGGTCACATCCATCTGCCATATTTCGTTTGCTGTTTCCCCTCTAGGATTGGTACCTTCATGAAAGGAGGACACGTTTTGTTTTGTTTTGTTTTTTTGAGACAAAGTCTCGCCACATATATTTTGGAACAAGACAATTAGAAAGAATTTTGTTGTGACTACATTTTTGTAAGGTGAAGTTTCTTTCAAAGCATTTTCACATTAGCATCTGTGTAGGAATGAAAAGTGGATGCTTTTTTGACAGTCCAAATAAGGGCTTGATCTATTTGAGAATTCAGTGACGTCATAGAACCTGGTAGAATGGTGTATGCTCTAATATGAGTAATATATATAGAATGAATATGGTGTCTAAGGAGTCTCTGGATAGACTGGAAGACGTAAGAAATTTCATCAGTATGATTGCTGTTTCAAGCTGTTGAAGAGCAAAGATGGAATATTGGGAGTCAGTGACAGTATTCATAGGGCAATGAAAGTCCTGGAGTAGAACAAATATAGCAAACAAAATATGCATGTAATGAATGATATAAGCTGTAGGATATTTCTAATGAACTGTAATGGTTGAGCCACAAAATGCTGACACGAGGTGGGTTATTTAACATGCCTCGTGGCAGAACTCTCCACTGAAAACGCTGGCAGGGTTTCTGTTGATTATAAGAAAAAACAGAGAAGGCAAAGCAAGGTCAGTCTTTAAGATGTATGTATATAGTGAAAAAATAATCCTTTAAATCAATAACATACAAATACCAATTGGAAGGGATCATAGAGGGTAAAGGGAATCCCGGTTGCAGGGGACCCATGGGAATAAGGGTTTCATTGATTTTACGAAGATCAGTAAGCATTCTCCATTTACCTGATTTCTTTTTTATAACAAAGACTGGAGAATTCCAGGGGCTGGTGGATGGTTCAATATGTCCTTGCTCAAATTGTTCTTAGATCAAAGATTGTAAGGCATTCAGTTTTTCTTTAGTTAACAGCCACTGCTCCACTCACTCTGAATTATTGCTCTTCCAATATAACTTGAGAGCATATTTTGGGGCAGTGGCCTCTATGCTAAATTTGATGCCTGAAAAGAATTAGTATGAGAGGAGGGTATGGTAACCACCGTTCTCCATTGTTGAAGCAAATCACGACCCCATAAGTTAATGGCAATATCAGCTATGTATGGTTGAATTTGAGCATTTTGATTTTCTGATCCCAAACAGGTGAAAGGCAGTGTACTTTGAAAGACTAAATTTAAAGTTCCTACCCCTTTCAAAGAAACATGAACTATCTATTTAGGCCATTCCTTAGGCCATTGATTCAAAGCAATGACAGAGACATCAGCGCCAGTATCTAATAGGCCAGTAAAAAGTTTAACTTTCAAGGTGAGTGTCAATTGAGGCAGATTATTATCAATAGATGTTTACCAAAAAATACTGTTTGTACTGCTGAGATCACTGATAGGTTTTCTATCAGGGCTTTGTAGCTTAATGTAAGGTAGGAGCAGAAATTGGGCAATCTTTTGTCCAGCTAAAATTTGAATTGGCAGAAGTACCAAAATCATAATTAGTCTTTCCCCCAAAATATCACTATCAACAAGCACCCCATGAGATGTTGAATTGCTTTTTCCTAGCAATAACCCAACAGAATTGGGAGCAATGGGACCACATATTCCTGTTCTTAATTTCTTTATTCCTACTTTGGGAAGTAACAGGACTTTATCACATGCTGGTAAATCTAAAGCAGCACTACCTGGGGTGACATGCAAAAGGGATTGGATGGGCTGAAGTTGTTAATGAGTGAGTATAGCCCATACCTGTGTTTTTTTGCCCATGGACTCCAGGTTGGGCCCAACTGATAGTTTTCCTGCTGTAAAGGTGTTCCATTCTTATTGAATTGTGAGCGGCAGTCTTTTGCCCAATGGAACCCCTTTTTACACCTGGGGGTTTACCTTCTCTTTGTTTCCTTTGATTACCAATCAAAAGGTGGCCATTCTGATTATTCTTCCCTTTCCAATACTCCTTTCGTATATGGCCCAGCTTCCCACAATTATGGCATTTAACAAAATCTGGTTTGAACCCATCTTTTAAGGTGGCAACAAGAAGATTAGCTTTATAGAATTTGGTTCCTATATCAGTGCATGCCCATATGTATTCCTTGAGAGGAGCATTTTGTGCCCTCAGAGGACGCAAAAATCTTTGACACTCAGAATTAGCATTCTCAAATGATAAGGTATGGAAAAGCATGTCACTAAGTTTGGCTGGGCAACAGCTTTATCTGCTGAGGTTTTTAATTGAGCCAGAAAATCAGTATAAGGTTCATTTCCAGATTGCATCACCTTAATGAAAGATTTAGAAATATCTCCCAGAGCCTGAATCTTTACCCAGGCTCAGAGATAGCACAACCTTGTCTGTATTATCACTATGTCATCATATTGGATTTGCTCTGGATCTCCATCCACTCACCTGAGCCAGTGAGCTGTTTTGAAGTTATGGGAACATTCCTCTGTTGGTTCTGACAACTCATCAAATCAGCCTCCTCCTTCTACCAGGTCTCTTTTTTTTTAGAGACAGAGTCTCATTTTATTGCCGTTGGTAAAGTGTCATAGTGTCACAGCTCACAGCAACCTCCAACTCCTAGGCTTTGGCAATTCTCTTGCCTCAGGCTCCCGAGTAGTTGGGACTACAGGCACCCGCCCCAATACCCAGCTATTTTTTGTTACAGTTTGGCTGGCATGGGATTTGAACCCACCACCCTCAGTATATGGGGCCAGCATGCTACCCACTGAGCCACAGGCGCCACCCCCTTCCACCAGGTCTTAAACGGCAAATATTGTCCAGATTCAAGAACAGTTCTGGTTATCACATCCCAGTCATAGGAATAAGTCACTGCTCTTGTGCAAGTCCCTGTAATAGGCCTCTAGAAAATGGGGACTGTATGCCATACTGTGTTACAGCCTGTTTTAAATCTTTTAGAATCTTAAAAGTGATCATATGGTGACTAAAGTGTTGACCCCCTTGAGGAGGAATATCAGTAACTGTAACAGGGAAAACCCCCAAATTATCTTCAAAAGTAAAGTTATCTTTTTGTCGACCCTCTAACAGAGCCTTTATAACCAAAGTTGTGGTGGGACTATCATCATAAGGAGGTGCTGTGGATAGTGTTGGGTGATCTGTAGTGCTTTTATCTGTGAGACTTATTCACCTGGTCTTCCAACTGTTTAATCTGGGCTGCCATAATAGTTATTAAGGTATCTCCTTGTTTGTTAGTATATGTAACACCTACTTCCTCCTCAGAAGAACACTCATAAGTGTCCTGTTCATTCTTTACAATTACACTAAGTTTATTATCCTGTTCCTCACTGATGGCAAAGTTGACAATGGATGAGAGGACACAGGGTCTATATACTCCCATTCTTGCATATTATTACCTTCCTCTCAGTTTCTACCTGTTGTGACTCTGTGGTCAGAAAATTACCAATTGCTTCTTACTGTTTGCCAAAGGTCCCATTTACTCTGAGCAGTGCCTCCCCTCTAGTTGAAATGGGCCAAAGATTGCACTTAGTCCAAGTGCTGCTCTCCTTTGGCTGAAAGGGGCCAAAGGTCGCACTTACTCTAGGCACAGCTCCCCCTTTGGCTGAAACTCCCTCTTGCCATTTGCCAAAGTTTTCACTTAGTCCAAGTGTAATTCCCCCTTTCCGTCTATGACCTGGTCCAGATTCTGTCAGATCCTGCTGACTTAATGCCATTTGTCAATGCCCGCTGTGGCACCCCATCGCTGCATGAATAAAAACATCCGAGAAACAGATTGAAGGTACCTGCCTGCAAAAGGTGGACTTCCTCTATCTCCTGGGAAGCCCTTAGTAACCTTTGCTGTGGCCTTTTATTCAAAATTATACAACAGGTATGGGGGCCTGCGTGCTAGGATCACGTGTTTAATGGTCACTATGTGCTCTTTCCCCATGGGCTCGACTCCCATCCTGCTGCACCACAGATGTTCAGAGTATAACACCTGTTTGCTAACAAATGACCAATCTTATCTCATTAACGCCTGCAGCTCCTTGAGGGCTTGTCCAGCCTGCAAAACATCTCCATGCCAGCTTGGAGATTGTCTCGCTCCCAGTGCCTTCCTTAAGAACTGGTGGCCACTTCTATAAGCTTGGTGCTTGGTCTTCTACACTCAGCCCTTCCACCCTTCTTGAATTTAATTGTGTTTTTCCTCTCATGTGGGCAGGTAGTTGTTAATCTACTAGTTTCAGGTTAGTACCGAGCACATGGGATTTTTTTTTCCCCATTCTGCAGAAATGATGTTAGGTCTTCATCTTGCTTATGGCTGAATAGTATTCCATGGTATACATATAACACAGTTTATTAATCCATTCATGGGTTGATGGGCATTTGGGTTTTTTCTACATCTTTACAAGTGTAAATTCAGTAGGTGTAAACATTCAAATACAATGTCTTTAAGTAAAATTATTATTTTTCTTCTGGGTAGATACCTAGTAATGGGATTATAGGATCAAATGAGAGATCTACTTACAGCTCTTTGAGGATTCTTTATACTTCTTTCAAAAAAGGCTGTATTAGTTTTCAATCTTACCAACACTGTATATAAGTGTTCCCTTCTCTCTGCTCCCACACAAGCATCTGCAGTTTTGGGATTTTGTGATGTGGACTGTTCTCACTGGAGTTAGATGATATCTGAGGGTAGTTTTGATTTGCATTACTCTGATATTTGGGATGATGAGCATATTTTCATATGTTTGTTGGCCATACATCTGTCTTCCATAGAGAAGGTTCTGTTTATGTCTCTTTCCCAATGACTAATGTTTTTTTTCCCCTTTTCTTGTTGGTTTCCTTGAATTGTTTGTAGACTCTTGACTATCAACCCTTTGTCAGATTCATCACATGCAATATCCTCCTCCATTAATGAAGGTTGTCTGTTTGCTTTCTTGATTTTTGTCTTCACTTGTGCAAAGCTTTTTAACTTGAGCAGTTCCCATTCATTTATCTATCTATTTATTCATTTATTTGGGACAATTCTTTGAGGGTACAAAGAATCAGGTTACACTGATTGCATTTGTTAGATAAAGTCCCCTTTATAATTGTGTCTCATCCTCAAGAGGTCTGTCACACCCTGTGACTCCCCACCCCTCTCCCTCCTTACCTCTCCCCACACCCCTCACCATGTACTAGGTCATCAGCTGTCCTCATATTAGAATTGAGTACATAGGATTCTTGCTTCTCCATTCATGTGATGCTTTACTAAGAGTAATGTGTTATACTTCCATCCAGTTTAAATCACTGGGAGATGTAAAGTCTTCATCTTTTTTTAATAGCTGAATAGCATTCCATGGTATACATATACCAAAACATGTTAATCCATTCCTGGGTTGGTGAGCATTTAGGCCATTTCTACATTTTGATGATTATAATTGACTGTGATAAACAGTCTAGTGCAAATGTCTTTATGATAACTGGACTTTTTTTGATTCTGGGTATATGCCTAGTAATGGGATTATAGGATCAAATGGGAGGTCTAGTTTGAGTTTTTTGATGATTCTCCATACTTCCTTCCAAAAAGGTTATATTAGTTTGCAGTCCCATCAGCAATGAAGAAGTGTTCCCTTCTCTCCATATCCAGGCCAGCATTGGCAGTTTTGAGATTTTGTGATTGGGACATTCTCACTGGGATTAGGTGATATCTCAGTGTGGTTTAGATTTGCATTTCTCTGATAATTAGGGATGATGAGCATTTTTTCATGTTTGTCAGCTATTTGTTTATCTTCTTTAGAGATGGTTCTTTTCATCTCTTTTGCCCAGTGATATAAGGGATTGTTGGCTCTTTTATGTTGATTAATTTGAGTTCTCTGCAGATCCTAGTTATCAAGCTTTTTTTTTTTTTTTGAGACAGAATCTCACTATGTTGCTCTGGGTAGAGTATTGTGGCGTCACAGCTCACAGCAACCTCAAACTCTTGGGCTTAAGTGATTCTCTTGCCTCAACCTCCCAACTGGCTGGGACTACAGGCGCCAGCCACAACACCTGGCTTTTTTTGTTGTTGTTGCAGTTCTCATTGTTGTTTTTTAGCTGACCCGAGCTGGGTTCAAACCCACCAGCCTCTGTGTATGTGGCTGGCACCCTACTGACTGAGCTATGAGTGCCACCGGTTATATCAAGCTTTTGTCCAATTCATAATATGCAAATATCCTTTCCCATTGTGTTGGTTGTCTATTTGCTTTGGTTGTTGTCTCCTTAGCTATACAGAAGCTATTCAGTTTCATTCAGTTGTTCATTTTTGGTTGTTGTTGCAATTGCCATGGAAATCTTCATAAAATCTTTCCCCAGGCCAATATCTTCAAGTGGTATCCCCACGTTTTCCTTGAGGTTTTCTATTGTTTCTTGCCTTAGATTTAGATCTTTTATCCATCTCAAATCAATTTTCTTGAGCGGAGAAGGGTACGGGTCCAGATTCATTCTTTTACGTGTGGATATCCAGTTCTCCCAGCACCATTAATCAAATAGGGATTCTTACCCCTGGTATACGTTCTTGTTTGGTTTATCAAAGATTAGGTAGCTATAAGATGTTAGTTTCATCTCATGGCTTTCTGTTTGGTTCCAGATGTCTATGTCTCTATTTTTGTGCCAATACCATGCTGTTTTGATCTCTATGGACTTGTAGTACAGCCTAAAGTCTGGTAGGCTGATGCTCCTGGCTTTGTTTTATTCCTAAGAATTATCTTAGCTGTATGGGTTTTCTCTGGTTTCATGCCAAATGATGAATTATTTTTTCAAATCTTGAAATTATGATGATGGTATTTTAATGGGGATGGCCTTGTATCTGTAGATTTCTTTGGGAAGTATAGACATTTTAACAATTTTGATTCTTCCTAAGCATGAGCATGGTATGTTCTTCCATTTGTTAATATCTTCTGCTATTTCTTTTCTTAGAGTTTTGCAATTTTCTTTATACAGATGCTTCACCTCTTTTGTTACATGTATTCCTAAGTATTTCATTTTCTTTGAAGCTACTGTGAAGGGGATTATATCATTAATTAGCTTCTCATCCCACCTGTTATTGGCCTATACAAAGGCTACTGACTTGTGGACATTGAGTTTATATCCTGAGACATTACTGTATTTTTTTATCACTTCTAGGAGTGTTGTGATTGGGTCTCTGGGGTTCTCTAAGTATAAGATCATATCATCAGCAAAGAGGGAGAGTTTGACCTCCTCTGCTCCCATTTGGATGCCCTTTGTTTCCTTCTCTTGCTTGATTGTATTGACTAGAACTTCCAGCATTATGTTGAATAATAGTATGATAGAGGACATCCTTGTCTGGTTCTAGTTTTAGGTGGAAAAGCTTTCAATTTTACTCCATTCAGTAAAATATTAGCTGTGGGTTTTTGTAGATGAGTTCTATCAGTTTAAGAAATGTGCCACTTGTGTCTATGTTCTTCAGGGTTTCTATTAAAAAGTTGAATTTTATTGAATGCTTTTACTGCATCTATTGAGAGGATCATACTGTCTTTGTTTTTGCTTCTGTTGATATAGTGAATTATGTTTATGGATTTGCATATGTTAAACCAGCTTTGCATCCCTGCGATGAAAGCTACTTGACCTACATGAGGTATGATTTTTTTAATGAGAAGCTGTAGTCTGTTGGCTGGAATTTTGTTAAGAATTTTTGCATGTGCAATCATTAGTGAAATTGGTCTGGAGTTCTCCTTTTTAGTTGGGTTTTTTTCTTGGTTTGGTTATCAGGGTGATTTTGCTTCATAGAATGTGTAGGGGAAGATCCCTTCCTCAATTTTTTAGAATAATTTCTTCAGTACAGGTATAAGCTGTTCTTTGAAGGTTTGATAGAATTCTGGTGTGAAGCCATCCAGACCAGGACATTTTTGTTGTTGGGAGATTTTTTATTGTTTCTTTGATCTCAGTGCTTGAAATAGGTCTATTCAGGATATCCATTTCTACTTGGTTAAGTCTAGGGAGAGGGTGTGATTGCAAATATTGATCCATTTACTTCACATTGTCAAATTTCTGGGCAGAGAGTTTCTTGTATCTCTGTGGCATCTGTTGTTATTTCTCATTTATCATTTCTGATTGAGGTTACTAGAGATTTTATTTTTCTGTTTCTCGTTAGTCTGGTCAAAGGTTTATCTGTTTTATTTATTTTTTCAAAAAGCCAACTTCTTGTTTCATTAATTTTCTGAATGATTTTTTGTTTTCAATTTCATTCATCTCTGATATAATTTTGGATATTTATTTTCTTCTGTTGGGTTTAGACTTAGATTGTTCTTCTTTTTCGAATTCCATAAGATGGTTTGTAAGTTTGCTGATGTACTTTCTTTCTGTTCTTTGGATGTAGGCATCAAAAGTGGTAAATTTCCCTCTCTGGACTGCATTTGCTGTATCATACAGGTTTTGGTAGCTTGTGTCTTCATTGTTGTTATGCTCAAGGAAGTTAACGATTTCCTCTTTTATCTCTTCCTACACCCAACTTTCATTCAGCATAAGGTTGTTTAATTTCTATGCCTTTGTGTGAGGTTGAATGTTTTTGTTGGAGTTGAGTTCTGCCTTTAATGCCTTATGGTCTGAGAAGATACAAAATTCAATTTCAAATTCAATTCTTGTGATTCTGTTGGGGTTTGTTTTATCTCCTAGGATATGATCGATTTTGGAGAATGTCCCATAGGCCAATGAGAAAAATATATATTTTTAGCTTTGGGATAAACTGTTCTATGTATGTCTATCAAGCACAGTTGTTCCAGAGTCACATTTAAGTCCCTTGTATCTTTGCTTAGTTTCTGTTTAGAGGATTTGTCTAGCTCTATAAGAGGAGTATTAATGTCCCTGGCTATTAAGGTGTTATGGGATATCATATTGCTTAGACTAATTAAAGTCTGTTTCAAGAATCTGGGCACATTTAAGTTGGGTGCATAAATATTTAGAATTGAAATGTCTTCTTGTCGTATTTTCCCCTTGACCAATGTGAAATGTCTATCTTTGTCTTTTTGACTTTAGTTGCTTTAAATCCACTTGTATCTGACAATAAGATTGCAAACCCCTCTTTTCTTCTGAATTCCATTTTCCTGAAAAATTGTCTTCCATTCCTTAGACCTTAGTTTTAATTTTTCATTTGAGGCTGGTGTGTTTCCTATAGAAAGCAAATGGATGGCTTATGTTTTTTAATCCAATCTGTCAGTCTGTGCCTCTTCAGTGAGGAAGTCAAGCCATTAACATTTATTGAGATAATTGATAAATGTGGTAGTGTTCTATTCATCTTGTTTTGTGAAATTCCATTGCTTAGTTTTATCTTTTACATCATTGTGGAAGCTAGGCTCCATCCTTTAATTTCTGGGTACTTACTTTGCTGGTGGTCCATTGTGATGGTCAGTGTGTAGAACAGGTTGAAGTATTTCCTGTAGAGCTGGTCGTCTTGTGGCAAACTTCGTCAATATTTGGCTATCAGTAAATGATTTGATTTCTCTGTCAATTTTAAAGCTTAGCTTAGCAGGATATAGAATTCTGGGTTGGAAATTGTGTTCTTTAAGTAGATTAAAGGTAGATGACCATTGTCTTCCTTGCTTGAAAAATCTCATTGGAGAAGTCTGTAGTCATGCTGATGGATTTGCCTCTGTAGGTCAATTGGCACTTACTCCTATGGCATGCAGAATTGTTTCTTTTGTCTTGACTTTGGACAGGTTCATCACAATGTGTCTTGGAAAAGCTTGATTTGAGTTGAGACTACCTGGTGTCCGATATCCCTCTGAAAGGAGTATGTCAGAATCTTTGGTGATATTTGGGAAATTTTCATTTATAATATCCTGTAGTATGGTTTTCATTCCTCTGGGGCATTCTTCTTCATTTATCATTTCTGGGATACCTATAACTTGTATTTTTGAGTGCTTCAGGAAGTACCATAATTCTGTCAGTGAATGTTCTGCTTTCTCTCTTTTTTCTGCCTCTTTAACTATCTGAGTTATCTCAAGAGCTTTGTCCTCTACCGCTGGGATTCTTTCTTCTGCATGGTCTAATCTGATATTGATACTTTCTACTTCATCTTTAAGTTCCCTAATTGACTACTTCCATTCTTTAAGCTTTGCTATATCCTTTCTATAGTCTTCATATAGTTCATTTCTTACCTGTTTCTTTTTTTTATTTCCTTTTGGTTATTTTCCACTTTCTCAGCAATTTCCCTCATTGCTTTTCTCATATATATTTTTAATTCCCCTTCTATCATTTTTAACATTCCTTAATAGATGGAATCATCCTCTGCAGTTGCTACCTCATTCCCTCACCCCGTCCCTCCTTCTCTCTGTGTGTGCTCTCTCCCTCTCTCATGCCCCACTGTGTCATTAATTGTCATTTAAATGAGCCAGTGTTGTTTCCTATGGCTCTTCCCACTGATAGCCTGCCAAAGCTGCCTTTCAGGGCTTCATGGTCTCCTGAGCCCCAGCTTGATTTCTTCTAAACTGGGAGGAGTGTGGCTTGGGCAGGGCTTCCAGATGAACCCTCTAGGCCTGTGGTTCTCAACCTGTGGGTTGTGACCTACAGGAACTGTATTAAAGGGCCACAGCATTAGGAAGGTTGAGAACGACTGCTGTAGGCCAGGAGAAGTATGTAGGTGGCAGCCCAACTCTCCAAGAGGGTGGGGTCAGGACCAACCAGGTAGGAGATGAGTGCCACCCAAGCACCCAACTCTAGGGTTTAATAGACAAAAAGAAGAAAAGGAAGGAGAAGAGGGAAAAGAGAAACAAAACTTTTTTGACTGTAAGTATTACAAGCCTATTGTCATCTTGGAGGTGAATTAGGAAAGGAAAGAAAGAAAGAAGATAGGAGAAAATTGTTTAAAAAGGAAAACAAAAATATTTACATCCTCTTTGTTGCCTTGGAAAAAGAAATAGGAGAGGGAGAGAAAAAGAAAAAAGAGGACTGCAATTTTTAAAATCCTCTTTGTTACCTTCAGAGAAAGGTAAAAGAAAAAAGGAGGAAAAAAGAAAAAAATTTAGAATATAATAGAAAAAAATTTAAACATTAAGATTTAAATTTGCTGTAATTATTAAAATCCTGTTTGTTGTCCTGAAAAAGAAATAGAATGTAAATATGGAAAGAAGTTTTGTAAATAAAAAAAATAATTAAACAAGTAAAGAGTCAGTAGGTAGTGCTCTAGAATTAGAAATAACAAGCTGAAGTTTTTGTGCAAGGGCTTGTCAGCTTGACATTTAGAGATGGGATTTGCTGCTCAACTCTGAATGGAAAGGTTTGGGGACTTCTCATGGGCCTGCATCAGCACTGAGGCTCCAGGGCCATGCTTCTGCATAATCACTGGGTTCTTGTTGCAGATAGGGAGGTCTCGGTGTCTTCACATGGGCAGGGACCAAGCCTCAGTGATCTAAATGCAATCTGGAACCTTCCCTATCCCCACTCCCAAAGCTGGTCCCTGGGGATTGGAATGAGGCCACTCTGGCTCACACTGCAAAGTCATGGTCCCAGCTTGCCAGGAGGGTGGAAATTGAGCTGGCAGCACAGCAGTCCAAACCATGGGTCTTCAGGGCCTGTGGGAAGCTGTGGCACGTAGGACCTACCTGTGTGACCATACTCACACAGGGCTAATAATGCCCTCTACACCCCTCCTCCACCCCTCCTAGGTGGGGCAATATAGCTATATCTCCCTAGAACAAGGTCTCCTACAAAGCTGCACCTTGCCTATCTCTGCCCAGATCTACCCACAGTTTGTAAGGGAAGTACTTAGCAATGGATATCTGGTTCTGGCTTAGAGAAGCTGATGGTTTCCTCAGCAAGACTGGCTTGGAGCACCTGATATTTGGGGGAGAGGGGCTCTTTCTTCATTTCGGGTGTCCTCTGGGACTGCTCTGCATAGGAATCTGGTCACTCACCAGACTACCCAACCAGGGGGCTGCAGGGGATAGCACCAGGTTCCCTGTAGCCTGTACCCACACCAGATCCTCATGTGGAGTCTATGCCTCTCTGTCTTTGACTTCCACTTCATCTCTTTCCCTGGTTGGTTTCCCTTCCTGCTTCTCCTTTACACTCCTAGGGTCCTGCAAAGTCACTTCACATTCTCACATTGCAGTTGTTGAACTGGCAGGCCGAATGGTGGCACCTGCACACATTTCTCCCCACTGTTGTCAGGAGAGGCTGCAAGGAGACCACCACTGTGCTGCCCTCTTAGCCCCTCCTGTTTCCAGAGTCTTTAAAAAATGGGGGTGGTTGCTTGTTTTTATAATTTTAACTAGTTATAGTGGTTTTGTTGGAGAGAGATTCTGAGGACTCTTCAAGCTGCAATTCTGGAATTGTCTTTTACTCATTTGGGGAGTCTTTTTTTTTAGCATCAGATCATACCCTTAATTCAGAGGTTTTTTTTTTTTTTTTAATTGTTGAATCATACCTGAGTACATTAGTGCAGTCAAGGGGTACAATGTGCTGGTTTCATATACAATCTGAAACATTTTCATCAAACTCTTTGACATAGCCATCGTGTCATTTTCTTAGTTATCCTATGAAGACATTTGTATTCTGCATTTAGTATGTTTCTCTTGAACCCATCTAAGATGCACCATAGGTGTGGCCCTACCATCTACCCTCCGTTGCAACTTTCCCCATTTCCTTATGCTATAATTAGGTTATAGCCTTCATATGAAAGCTATAAATTAGCTTCATAGTAGGGCTGAGTACATTGGATACTTTTTCTTCTATTCTTGAGATACTTTGCTAAGAAGAATATGTTCCAGCTCCATCCATGTAAACATGGAAGTGGTAAAGTCTCCATCTTTCTTTAAGGCTGTGTAATATTCTATGATATACATGTACCACAATTTATTAATCCATTTGTGGATCCATGGGCACTTAGGTTTCTTCCACGACTTAGCAATTATGAATTGGGCTGCAATAAACATTCTGGTACAGATGTCTTTGTTATAATGTGATTTTTGGTCTTCAGGGTATATACCTAGTAAAAGAATTATAGGATCGAATGGCAGGTCAATTTTTAGATCTCTAAGTATTCTCCAAACATCCTTCCAAAAGGAACGTATTAGTGTGCATTCCCACCAGCAGTGTAGAAGTGTTCCCTTTTCTCCACATCCACGCCAGCATCTCTGGTTTTGGGATTTTGTTATGTGGGCTAATCTTACTGGAGTTAGGTGATATCTCAAAG
>CAUYON010161804.1:0-24179 GCA_963573935.1 Arctocebus calabarensis | reverse complement strand
TCCCTTAATTCAAGTTAAACTCACAATTAACAGCTACAGAATGATATCTACACATTAATACTAGCTGAAGCACAAGTTGCTGGGTGACATTTCATTCCACTTTCCCAAGCACAAGAAACATGCAGAGTGCCAACATCCTGCTCTTCTACTTCAGGTAGGTAGTTGGGGTTCTGGATTTGTTGCATGAGTTGCCATGTAGGTCCTGACATCACATAGTAGATAGTTGGCCTTTGGAATCCATTGAAAGTAGAAGCAGCGTCTACAGTGTAAGCACCCATAATTTCAAAGAGCATCCTGTCACCACCACTCATTTCTGGCAGGTCACAGCACTCAACTATCTGGTCAAGGCCATTGCATGTGGGTCCTCATATCCTGGATGAATAATACTTCTTATCTGGTTTAGACCTTTTGCAGAAGAGGCTTTACATGAGCATGATCATAAAGGATGCAATTAAATGATCCACATACTCCATCATTAATGTAATACATAAAAGTTTTTTCACTGGACTCATCTTCATCATCAGAGTCTATCTACTCCTTTAATATAACTTTTATGACAATGATATTAACTGCAAGTGTGAAGGCTGATGCAACACAATATCTGCCTGGCTTAGCTATGATTCTCACTCCAGAGTCTGATGGAAAGTACTTGTCTAATGCTGAGTAGATTACACCAGTGATCTCTTCAAATTTAAAACTTCATATCCTCAGATCCAGGAAAGCCACCACCAATATCAAGCAGGTACATGCTGAAATCAACCTCAGCTCCCATGCCAATGACACAGTAGGCATCAGAGATTGCCTGCACAAAGGTCTCAGGATCAGTACAGTCACTTCCTATGTGGAAGCTGAAACCAATGACATCAATATTTAGCTCTTTTGCCCCTTCCAAAAGAAGTCTGTTGGTTTTGAGTGTGGCACCAAATTTAACACTGAGTCGACAGACTACTTTGGAATCATCAGTGGCAATCCACAAAACCAACTTGGCCTTTGGATGTGCTCTGATAACTTTCATCAACTCAACTTCACTGCACTGACAATAATGCTGGACCCCATTATTGGCAGCATACTTAATTTGAGACACTTGTTTACAAGGATTTGCATAGATAATCTTCTCTGAAGGCACCCCAAGACTTTGCACCAATTGTATTTCAGTCTTGCTAGCACAGTCAAATCCTGTCCCAATGACAGGGAAGGTCTTCACAATTACTCTACTGTCATTACATTTGACTGCATAAAAGGGAGTGACTCAAAGGAGAGCTTCAGTGTTTCTTCAGAACATCTCTAAGGTCTGCTACATAGAAGGCGTCCTTATCATCAGAAGAGGAAACTGCATTGATTTTTTGGTCCAGAACGACCTTGGCAGTAAAACCTTCATCACGCAAGTGGCAGTCAAACTCTTCATTACTAATGTTCATGGTTTCTTGATGTTTCTTTGAAAAACTAAGAGAAGGAATTTAAAGAAATACTTCCAGCTTCTTTCAAAGGCAATTCTCCAGGAATTCTGAATCCCACTGTGTGTGTCCTCCGAGCAACAATGGAAACGTTCTTAGAGCATCCAGGTGCCACAGGCCAGACCCACAGAGAAGCCAGAAAGCCACTCTCGGTGCAGATCCAGAGCCAGAGCCAGAGCTGCAGAGGGTTCGGCCGCCCCTGCCACACCCATCAGCACCTGTCTCCCACCTGCGGAAGACACTGGCTGGAGGTGGCGCTGGAGCAGCTGGCAGAGGAGCGGCCTGGGTGGTGACTTCAGGGACTGACCTCCACATTTTCAATGTCAATAAAAAATGGGTTATGGAAAAGCTGTATGTCCTGTTCATGGAGATGAATCCACACATGTTTTGTTTGGGAATGCAACCAATGGTTTTTCCGCTAACCAGTTTTGCGGCTGAGATGAGTCCACTGCTAAACAGGACAGGCAGCGGAGGCAAAAACACCCAGAGGGCCAGATAAATGTCCTCAACGGGCTGCATGTGGCCCACGGGCCGTAGTTTGAGGACCCCTGTCTTAGAGGAATGGCCTTCAGACTTTCTTAATTCATTATGATGTCAGCTGTGGGTTTGTCATATATGGCCTTCATATTTTGTGATATGTTCCTTCTTTGCAAAGTTTTTTGAGAGATTTTATAATGAAAGGATGTGGAATTTTATGAAATATTTGTTCTACTTCTACTAAGATGATTGTATGGTTTTTGTCCTTCATTCTGTTGATGTGATATATTGCATTTGCTGATTTTGATGCGTTGAACCATTATTCCATACCTGGAAAAGTTGCACTTGACAAATATCAGTATTGTTTTGTTGTGCTGTGGATTCAATTTGCAAGCATTCATTGAGAAATTTTACATTTATGATCAGGGAATTTGGTAGGTTGCTGTTGATGTTGCTTCTTTGTCTGGTTTTGGCAGCAGGATAAAGCTAGTTTCATACAATGAGATAGGGAGAATGCTCTTCTTTTCAATTTTCAGGAATTCTTTGAGGAAAACTGGTGTTAGTTCTTTTGCGTAAGTTCAGAAGAATTTGGCACTGAATCCATCTGATTCCAGACTGTTCTTTGTTGGGAGATATTTTATTTCTTATTCAATCTTATTATTCATTATTTGTCTGTTCAGGTTTTCTATTTCTTTCTGTTGCAATCTGGATAGAGTTTATGTGTCCAAAATTTATTCCTTTCCTCTAGGTTCTCTATTGTTAGTGTATTGTTATTCATAATAGTCTGTGATGATCTTTTGAATTTCTATGGTGTCAGTCGTAAGGTCTCTATTTACTTCTAATCTTGCTTCTTTCGATTTTTCTCTCTTTTTCTTTTTTGCTAGCATTTAAAATTTTTAAAAATATGTCAGAAGAATCAACTTTATGTTTTGTTTACTTTTTATTTTTCTGTTCATCTCTGTTTCATTCAGTTTTGATATCAGCACTATTACTGATTTCCCTCAATTAATTTATACTTTGATTTATTCGTTTTTTTAGTTCCTTAAGATAAATCTAGTTCCTTAGTTCCTTCAGATCCATCATGAGATTGTTTGAAGTGGACTTTTGTGATTTCTATGTTCATTGTTATAAACTTTCCTCTTATCTGTGATTTCATTATAATGTGTTTCTAAACATTTTTGTTTCAAGAATTTTTCTTATTTTCTCCTGAATCACTTCCTTAACCCTGTGGTCATTCAGGACATATTATTTGATTTCCACTTGTTTATATAGTTTCCCAAATTCCTCTTATTATTGATTTCTAGTTTCACTGTATTTTCTGAGTAAAAGACAATATTATTTTGAAATCTTTAAATTTGTTGAGGGCAGTGTTATTTTTTCTAGCATATTATCTATTCTAGAGAAAGCTCCATGTGCTTGTGAGAAGGTTCAGTACTCTGTAGTTGTTGGATGAAATGTTCTGTCAGTGTCTGTCATGTCCACTGGGTTAAATGCACAGTTTAAAGCCAATTTTTCTTTGTTAATATTCTGTCTAGATGACCTGTTTAATGCTGATAGTGGGGCATTGAAAGTCCTCAACTATCATTGCACTGGAGTCTATCTCTCCTTTTAGCTGTAGTAATATTTGCTTTTGTATCTGGAGGCTCCAGTGTTCATGTATATGTGTTTAGAATCATTATATATTTTTGCTGAATTGATCTCTTTAATATACAATGACCTTCTTTGTCTCTCTTTTTATTCTTTTTGACTTAAATTTTATTTATCTGATATAAGTACTCCTGTTTCTTTTGGTTTCTGATTTTATGACATATCTTTTTCCATTCCTTTATTTTCATTCTATATATGTCATTATAGATGAGGTTTGTTTGTTGTATGTAGTTGGGTGGTCTGTTTTATCCATTCAGGTAGTCTATATATTTTTAAGTAAAGTAAAAAAAAAAAAAAGTAAATCCATTTATTTTCAAGGTTATTATTTTTATTTGAGGGCTTATTCCTATAATTCTATGAACTGATTTTTGGTTGTTAGGTGTATCTTCTTTTATTCCTGTCTCCCTTTTTTCTTATTTCCTTTCTTCCTCACTACTACCCCTCCCCTCAACTGTATGGGAATAACTTGCTTTATTTTATTTTCCTAACCATTTATTTTTCTGACTTAGTAACTTTATTTTCTCTTATTTAATGGATTTATTGAATAATAAATTCTTTCTTCTGAATACAGATTTATTCCATTAAATATTAATATCCTCATATTATTTTTAAGGTAAATTCCATGCTCTATGCATGGCTGATTTTCTGTTTGATTCAGTCTAAATATGTCAATTTATTATATGGAAAGTCTTCAACATCAGAGTGAGAAAGAGACAAATTTTAGAATTACTTTCTTAATAAAGCATTTTTTTACTTTATTTCAAATTCTGCTACTTTTGGTAATTCATTGACGATTTTATAATTGCCTATGATAATACCTATTTTTGTAGTAAGTCATATATTCCTGAGATAAAATTCTAGTAGATATAATATAGATAGATATTATTATAATGAGAAATCAAATATATATAATTATATTAGTAAGAAATTATTTTAAAGTTACCTTTATGAATTATTTCAGAAAAGCATAGATCTTGTCCACTACTGGGTTGTACTGTTCAATAAATTCCTTATAAAATCATAAGTTTTAAATAAATATTTAATTCTGAATGTGAAAAAGTGATACAGCATTACTGTAACCTATTGCTATTAATTTAAACTTAAATTGTACATGTTCCAGAACATGCTGATTATTACTTTTATTCCCATGATTTGTTAGAAAGACATTGTCTGATGTTATAAATCCTCCTAAGTAAATAAGCACTCTGAAACACAGAGAACCTTCATAGTTGACCACCTGCCTACACTGACCACCTCATTAAGTTGATCTAATTTTCATAGACCAGACATGCACCACATGTACTCAATAGAGGACTTGCTTCTTGGATTATCATCCTTCTATGTATTGACCACCTCCGTAAGTTGTGTCTTGAACACTTGGACTATGATATACAATATTAATTTATCCTTTATAACTTGATCAGTGGAGTTTACTCTACACCAAGGGGAAGAAGGTATAGGCTTTGTCCTTTAGTTATATTATTATTATAACTGTTATTATAATAATTATTATTATATTATATTATAATGATAATTATGTGTTATATAATTATTATATTAACATATAAAATCAATATTATACATTACATATACATATAAAATATGTAAATTCTTTTTTCATACTTTATTATTACTATGTGTTGTATTAAGCTGAATATCCCATTGTTATCATGTGTTACAGTAGATTTTTTTCAATATAAAGAAATGATCTTAATTATAGCAATATTCTACAATTACTGAAAAATTTTATAGCTAATTGAGACATAATGGCCCAAAGGGAAAACCTGAAGGGGCTGACATTAAAAGCAAAAGTTGATCTACATTTTTTGAAGAGCAGCAGCCAAAAAAAGTGGAAAATTTTGGTATTAACAAGACCATAGTTAGCAACACACAAAAATGCAAGCATGAGTACTTGGAGATATAGGATAAGGAAAGCAGAGATCTACAGTAAACAAAGAGAAAACTTCTCTTGATGAAATCGATGAAATCACACTAAGCTGGTTTAAACCAACGAAAGCAGTTAACACCTGAACAGGTTGATAATCCAAAAAGTTACCAAAAATTTCGCAAAGGAATTTGAGGTGGCAGATTTCCAAGCCTCAAGTGGTTAGAGCAAGAAATTTAAACTATGACATGAGATCTTCCAGAAAGTCTTATATGCTGAATCCAATTAAATTCAGAAGAAGTTGTGAAACAGTTCATCAGAAAGTTGTCAAACTTTGCCAAAGGCTTCAAAGATGACTTCTTCAACGCTGATGTCGGGGGACTCTTTTTAACATCCATTCACCACATGAACCTTGTCATGAAGGATGACAAATGTAAGAGCAGAAAATTTCCCAAAGAATGTTTCACAGTTTTGTTTCACCCTTCCTCAACTAGAGAGAAGTAAAATCCATTGGTGGTTGGCAAATTGGCAAATTCATGTGCGTTTAAGAACCTGAAGCTCAAAGACCTTATAGATAAAGCAAGTGAGAATGGAGGACTGCTTCCTTATTCAAGGTGTGGGTAAGAGGTATTGACCAAGAGTTGAAGAAGAAGAAGAAGAAATGGTCTGTTCTACTGACAGTTGCCAACTGTCTTGACCACCCACAAGTTAATCATCTCACAAATGTGACACTAATTTTTTGCCTTCAAACACAACTTCAATAATCCAACTTCTTGGCCAAGCCTTCATCAAAAACTTTAAAATGCACTACTTAGCTCAGATCCTACAGTGGGTCATTATTAGAACTCAAACCTGTGGTTTGTCTGTGGAAGCAACTTAATCTGCTGCATCCATTAATATTCCAGATGCTGTCCTCTAGATCAGTTTTGCATGGAATAAATTTCAGCCAAAAACTATACAGAAATATTTCCAAAAAGTTGGATTTGCTACAACCCAAGAGCACTATGTTTTGGTCCCACCAGAGAGTTGGATTTTGAAGGTTTTGTTGAATGGATGATGAGGTGGCAACATAAGAAATATGACCCAGAAACAATTTTCTGAGCAGTATTGACCAAAGTACAGACAAGCAGGAAAGTGCGTGAAGCATCTGATCAAGTGGAAGAAGAAAGTGAGGATGGTAAAAGAATTGGGAATACTTAAAAAGAAGAGGATGTCAAGCATCTGACAAAGCAGTTGATGTCATTTGCTGTGGAAAAAATGCCCAGGTAAAAATGGTGTAGCCAGTGTTGAGAGTGCTATGTTCACTTAAGTTTATAATAAAAATAAGAAACAGACCAAGACTGACTCTTTCTTCAGAAAAAAGTAAACTATAAGAAAATAGTAAATGTGTTGATTTTGTATGATCCTGGATGCATGGTTTTACTATGTTTTGACTGTGTATATTTTCACATGATAGTCTCTAATAAAATCTGTACAAGAAATTAAAGTACGCATATGTGTCATTACAGTAGGCCTAATTCCTAATGGTGAACTACTCCATAGGTTGACCAGTTTGTCACAGTTCCTTTGTCAGCCAACTTACAGAGGTTGTACTGTACTTTATATATCAACATACAATGATTTTGAAAGCTATTCAAGGTTGATGCAGCAAATTTAGTCAACAAAAAAGTGTCTGAAATATACAAGTATTAACTCTGTTTTGCCTTCCTCCCATGATCCAAGTGTAATTACTCTCAATTAAGGTTTTATTATCCTTTTCACAATACAGAAATTACATATTTCTGTCATAAGATCTATCTTTTTATTTTACATTATCTGAAAATAATCCCCATAAATAAATAAATAATTTACTTAAACTTTAATTTATCTAAAAATGTTTAATGTATTTGTCATTTCTGTTTCTAAAAATGACTTTGAGTGCACAACTGATAAATGATGCTTCTTTTGAACTGAAACAAATGCACACATCAACAAATGCACACATCATGTGTATCTGTGTGTTTAATATACTGTAGTTAAATGTATGTAAAATTATAATTTTAGTAATTTGTACATGACTTTTCATATACAGTAGTACCACTGATATCTTCTAATAGCAATATGTATAACATTTATCTTGTTATTTATAATGGTGGCATAACTTTTCACACTTTACTTATATACCACAATGTATTTAATTATCTCTCCGGTGATGAGTAATTTAGTTATACTTTATATTTTCTATTGAGGTATTTATTTAACAAGTAGTATATAATAAGAAGCTCTCTTTTGTATAAATTCCTATGAGTGGATATGTTAGTATAACTGTGAACATTTAAGAATACTAATAGTTTCTTTCAATTGTCAGAAATTACACCAGCACACATAGAAACTTAATATAAGTTTAGAAAGCACACAATTTCTCTAAATAAATGCAGCTCTGTTTTAGGCCACAAAGCTTGTCACATGCAGCACGAGCTGTCTTTGTTTCTGTTGTTGGCCTGGAAACTTTGGTCAAACAACTTGTACATTTATATGTAGTTGGTCCTACATATTATACTCTCAAAATTGTGTAATATACTCTCTTAATAATAATGTATAACATTGTTATTTTAATTTGCATTTCCTTTTTGCTTGTATGGTTGACCATGTTTTAATGCATTTATTACTCTTTACCATTATATCCTTTTAAAATACAATTACTGTGAATTAATTCATTATATCTTTAGTGATACCACTTGAAATACCAAGATAAATGGTCCTAACTGTAGTTGAAATAGTAATTAATTCATTTATTTAAAATGTATTTGCATAGTGAAGTCACTTAATTAATACATTGTAATTCAGCTAATACATTTACATTTTTTATTGTCAATTAATTTCTGCATATATGCCATCAAATTCATTAAAAATTAACAGACATATATAATTAGCTATGATCATGAAAACACATTACCAAGAATGTTATGCATTGTTAATTACCGGACAGAAGAGCTTATTTACCGTCACCAGCATAAATGATAAGTGCATTGTATGTTGTATTGTCATACAAAATAAAAGAAAGCAGGATTTCCCTAAGTTCATTGGCATTTGGGTGAGAAATATCTATATTAGCCCCCAAAACATTAAAATGCATTATTTATATTCAAAAGTAACTGAATGACTCTTAATTCAGCCTAATTAGTAAAGGAAGTTGGCACCTTAAAACTGGTGGGGACCACTTGTTATGATCTGAAATTAGTCTTTGCAAGGGCATTGACATTGAAGCCACTCTGACATGGTCCACTCATTTTTTCCTCAACCTGTCAATACTCACCTTTCACCTTATGTTCCACTAATGAAAATCCATGTGCACATTCTTGCATATACAGCCATTCCTTTTAACATCTATAAGGTACCAGGGCCATCATACTCCCAAATATTACAAATTAATCACCATAAACTTTACTACCTAATCATGATATGGCCTCAGAATGTTCTTCATCAAGTTCATTTATTTGTATATTTGTTCAAGCCACAAAATGTATTAAAATTTTATATAAACTATGATATGATAGTAAAATAAAAGAAAGCTTCTATTTTGAGAAGATTTGCATTCTATATGCAGTGCCAGGAAACAATATACAAGAAATAACATACAAACAAATAAATAAATACTACTTTGTGTAGTGTTAAACAGAGGTAAGTGAAGAAAAAAAAATAAGATTACAAGAAGGTCAGCAATGATTTAGGTTTTTTTAGGTGTGATAGTGAATGAAGGTGTCTTCACCAGAAGGAGTTTTTAGTAAAGACTATACGAAAGTTAACCATGAAGAGGCAGTTCAGCCAGGAAGACAAATGCAAGAACTCTGAGGTTAAAACTCATGTATTTAAATATTCAAGAAACCTAAGGGCACCCAGCCTGGCTGAAGGGAGAGGGTATTGGTCGGGGATGAGGTCAAAGAGATAAGGAAGTATTGGATAGATCACACAGAATTTTGAATTCTAGTCTGAGGTATATGAGAAGCAATTTGATTATTTCAAAGAGAAAAATGTCATCATCTGACTCATGTTTTAAATGGTCAGTTTTGTTGATGTGTGAATTGTAGAGGGCCGTATAGGAAGAAAGAGGTTATTGCAATGATGTGGATGAAAAATAATGATGCCTTGAAGTTGGGTGGTAGGAGTGAGACTGGTAAGAGATTGTCAGATTTTGGATATTTGTCAAAGAAGAGCAAATAGTAATTGTTGATGGCTATGAGGTAGAGCATGGCAGAGGAAAGTCAAAATTTGGGGACTAGGGCAGTGGACAAACTGGAATTGTCATTTTATGGGGTACTATATTTTTAGGACATAGATACATATTAACATGTTTAGACTGGACTACTGCATAAAAATTGATTAAATATTTGTCTTGTTTTGAGAACTTTGTGGAAAAAATAGTGAGACAATGAGGGCAATAAGAAATGAGAAATTTTAAGACACTTAGTATAGTGAGAGTAGGAAGAGAGAAGAAAATTGCAAGAGGGTGGCATGAGCAAGTGACAGATGACGGAATCGTGACACAGAAGAGGAATTTATAGATGGACGTGCTAGCTGTTTATCCTTTGAAAAATATGGGAAGTTAAGTCAGGGACAGTTGATAACTTTGTTGGTGAGAGTAATGTGTATTCTCTTCTGATAGCATTTATTTTCTCCATGAACAAGGAATCATTACTTGAAAGAGAAATAAGGAAAAGAACATTTCATTTTTTCAAGGCTTTTTATTGTTTTTGTGTCTTAAATTTAATTGGCTTGGAAAATATTTTATATGGAAGATCCCCTTGGCAATTTCAGCAACACCAAAAATAAATGAATGGGACAAGATCAAGCAAAAAAGTCTTTGCAAAGCTAAGGGTGCAACAACTAAAGCAAACAAATAGCCTTCAGAATGGGAGGAGACATTTGTATGCTGTGAATCTGACAAGGAACTGACAACTATAATCTACAGAGAACTTAAATTAATCAACATGAAAAGAGCAAACGACATTTATAGGTGGGCAAAAGACTTGAACAGAAATTTCTCTGAAGATGACAAATAAATGGCCAAAAAAAACTATGAAAAAATGCTCATGGATCCTAATCATCAGAAAAATGTAAATCAAGACCACGCTGAGATATCCCCTAGCCCATATTATGAGAATAGCCCACATTACAAAATATTAAAACTACAGACTCTGGCATAAGAATAGCCATGAGAATAGCCCACATTACAAAATATTGAAACTATAGATGCTGGCATGGATGTGGAGAGAAAGGAACACTTTTGTAATGCTGATGGAGTTGCAAACTAATACAATCTCCATGGAAAGAAGTATGAAGAATCTTCAAAGGACTAAAAGTAGACTTCCCATTTGATTCTGTAGACACACTACTAGGTATCAACACAGAAAGAAAAAAAAAAAAACTAACACAAGGACATTTGCACTAGAATGTTTATTGCAACTCAATTCACAATTACCAAGACATGGAAGCAACCCAAATGCCCAACAATCCATGAGTAGATTAATAAACTATGGTATATGTATACCATGGAGTACTATTCAGTCATAAAAATGGAGACTTTACATCTTTTGTATTTACCTGGATAGAGTTGAAACAAATTCTTCTCAGTAAAGTATTACAAGAATGTAAAAACAAGTATCCAATTTACTCAATACTAATATGAAACCAATATATAAATAACTACATGCCACCATGAGAAAAAAATAAAATTAAATTCAAGTGCCAGGAGAGGAAGGATAGGAAGGAAGGAGGGGAGGAGGAAGGATGATTGCCAAGTTCTCACTTAATGTGAACAATGTAAGGGTATTCAGCACATTCCTTGGATGAAGGGCTCAATACAACTTGAACTTTATCTTAGAAACACAAACAATGTAACCTAAACAATTGTACCCTCATATTAATTTGAAATTAATAAAAAACAATAACAACATAGAGCTGGGGTACAGTGGCCCACACCTGTAATCTTAGCACTCTAGTAGGTCTAGATGTGTGGATTGCCTGAGTGTGAACCAGAGCAAGACCCCATCTCTAACAATAGCCAATGTTGTGGTGGGCTTCTGTAGCCCCAGCTACTTGGGAAGTTGAGACAAGAGAATCTCTTAAGCCCAAGAGTTTGAGGCTGCTTAGAGCTGTGATGCCATGGAACTCTACCAACGGTGACGTAGTGAGACTGTCTCAAAAGAAAGAAAAGAAAAGAACAAGAGAGGAAAAAAGGTCAAAATTGTCACTGAAGTGATTCTGGAAGTGAAGTGGATGGATAAAAGCAACAATTGTGCTAGATGACACCAAAGATCAAGTTCACATTACTGTTCATAAACTTAAATTGATACTATTCAATGTAGTTGACATTTATACACGAGTATTTACCTTTAAGAAGATATGAAATAGAGAATTAGACTCATGAGTTCTGACACTAAGGCCAGGCATGGTGGCTCATGCCTATAATCCTAGCACTCTCGGAGGCCAAAGCTGGTGTAGCTCTCAGTTTTGAGACCAGACTGAGCCAGAGTGAGATCCTGTCTCTAAAAAATAGCTGAGCATTGTATCAGGCACCTACAGTCCCAGCTGCTTGGGAGGCTGAGACAAGAGAGTCACTTGAGCCTAAGAGTTTGAAGTGCTGTGAGCTATGATGTCATAGCACTCTACTGAGGACAACAAAGTGACACGCTGTCTCAAAACCAAACCGAACCAAAAAGAGTTCTGACACTTAAAAACAATAAAAAGTGTGAGTCCTTGGAAAGGTGAAGGAGCACTTAGGGAATTATTAAAGAGATGGCCTATTCCATATAAATCAATATGATCCCAACAAAGAGTGAATGGAATAAGGATCAATGAGAAGCTGGTTCAATCAATAATGATACTGATGGATTTAAATTATATGGAGTCATATTAACAGACTGAGTAAGCTGGAAAGTAGAAGGTATCCAAAGCGTTATCTACCAAAATATTACAATCACACAAAAGATGTGATCTGTAAAGAAAAAGAAACATAGTAAGTTAGTTGCTGCAGTATCAAATTTGAAGTGATATGATAGTTTCGAAATGAGTGCAAAAAGTAGTGGATGGTAATTGTTTAGTATTATGAAGTTCAAATGAGTGGCAGGAATTTAGGAAAGCTGGAAAATAACTATCAGGAAAAGAAAGTGTGGAGCAAGATGAGCACACACCTTATCTCTAGGAACGTGGCCTAGAAAGTAGAAAAGTAATACCTGCTAATTAAGGGAGTTGCAGCGGAATCAACCATACCTAGAAGAGTTAGACTGTATGGAACAAGTCAATGAAACATCAGTGAGAAAATTAATGAGAGGACTAGGAGCGTTCAGAGATTGCAAGCTTCAGACGGAAATGGTTTGAGGTTGAGAAAGTTATAAGATGGAAGTCTATACAAAGTCTAATGAGGAAGAGTATCAAGGTAATGAGGCTGTGATGAATGATAAGCTGGCAATGTTGGGTTTTCTGTGGGGATCTGGGTGTTACTGAAGTAGTTTTAATGATCTTAGAGGTATTTTAAATACTGTGTGACAGGGAGGTCTATGAGTCAAGTCTAAGTGAGAGAGGGGTTTCCAAGAGCACGTATAAATACTGTGGGTCCTTGGCTCATAAATAATTTTAAAAAAAATCATTGATGATAATCAGTCCATAGAAATGCTTTGGTATTAAAAGGATGATTTAGGATCGATTTGAATGGTTTACTGGAGATGATATTTACTTCCCATAAATAATATTTAAAGACATATTTTGATCCCTAAATCCTAGATTTAAGGAAACATGTTACCCTTTTATTTCTATTCTCTTACATTCATAAGGAAATCTAAATCTGAAGTCTTTTTAGGAGCAGAAGTCTAATTGATAGCTCACTAAGGAAGGAAGGAAAAACAATGCAGATATCTTATGGTGTATTTGGATAAAATGTAGAAAATTTTAATGGAGATTTCCTTATCAAAGATATTATACCAATTAAGAGTTCCCTAGAAGCAAATATTGTCATTTCCCCAAATCCCTTAACCCAAACCATAATTGGTTGATCTGATTACACTAATAATGCAACTTTTTCAGAATGCTTTTTTTTAATTAAGGGATAATTCAGCTATAAACCATCATTTTAAAACTTAATTTCTTCTTTATATTCTGCATGATCTGTACTTTCAAGTAAAACTTAACTATTGTACATTTCACAACCATCAGTTATTTTATAAATAGTGATCCTAACATTCCTCATTTCCTTCAGAACTCAGCTTTCTGACCATGTTAGACATATGGGAAAAAGTGACAAATTGAAATGCTATTTTTACAATCGTGAATATTCAACAGTGATTAATGTCTTTGAGAAAATCTGAGAATAATATTTTTACACACTGCAATTGATCAATTCAGCAATGAGAAAGGAGCAATCACTTTGATTGGCAATATCTAACATATTCAAGTAACACAGTATAATCTGAGAAATTAAAGTAATTGTACATTGTTAGAGTAACGAAGCCTTCTATAGTTTTAGATAATATCAGAGATAAATTCACTCTGTATAATTAGGACACATATTACAACTTTACCCATAAAAATGTTAGCTATGTAATGATGGTAATTTCTATTACCTGATTATCTTTAACTATATAGTAGAAATTATATCTATTTTATAGATTGATGAAAAGATATCCAAAATATGTATGTAAAGCACTTGCTAATGTTATTACCATATGTATCTGACTTAACCCTCTCATGGCCTAGTATGTAGTTTGATGATGTTTAAGACAGAGAGGAAAAGCAACGTGGGAGCATGAGGAATCTTAGAGATACTCATTTCTACCTCTCCATTTTACCAGAAAATAAAGTGAGATCTAAAATGAAATATATATATTTAGGAAATCAGTGTTCATTTCTTTATAAATTTGCCAAGTATGGTAAAAATCTTTAGACAGTATGCATTATTTCCCCAGAAAATTTCAGCGATAGCATATTTAAAATTCATCTCAGAATTTAGTCTATTTAATTCATCAAGATTCAGCTAAAGTTGATACATCTAGGTGAGTTAAGGATTTTTGGCAATATCTAAGAATGTTTTCAATGCATTTTGCAATTTGGCAAACTGTTGAAAATTATGGGAAAAAAGAGAGACATTCTTATTCTTCATAGTAATGAAAAATATTACTTGTGATCTGTCCTCTTATTGCTCCTGGGCATGTTTTTAATTTAACTTAACTGAATTGAACTGAAATAGCCACAAAATATAAAAAAACCAAAATGTTTGTATAAAAAAAAGAATGCTAAAAGTTAATGGGAAGCTACTTGTACCAACATCATAATAGATATAATTAAGAATGCTGGCAAATGAATATATAATATGCTTAATTTTTCTTTGAAATGTGGCTGGCTGCCATGATGTTGAACATTATATCAACTTGGTTGGGTCATAGTGCTAAGTTATTTTAGTCAAACATTAATTATTCTGGATGTGCCTGTGAAGGTATTCATAGACAAACCAATAAATTTTGAGTATAACAGATTATCCTCAATAATGTTGGTGGACCTCATCTCAATTATTCCCATCCTTAACGGGGAATGATCTCCCTAAAGCAAGAAAGAATTTTGCCAGCACACTACCTTTGTCCTCCAGCTGTGGCTCTTCCCACAGTCTCCATCTTGCCGACCTACTCTACGGATTTTTGACTTTCAAAGTTCTATAATCATGTAAGCCAATTCCTAAAATAAACCTCTCTCTTCCCCCTTTCTCTCTCTCAGTCTCTCTGTCTTAACACACACACACACAGACACACACACACACCATTGCTTCTGCTTCTCAGGAGAACCCTAACTAAAACAGTACTTATATTTTCTTATTGATTTTCAGCAAATGGTAAATAGTAGCTGTAATGATGGCAAATACATATTGTACTAAGGCCTTCTCTAAGCATAAAATTAAAGTTATGCAAACAGAGTAATTAAAAATAAAAATAAAAGTGAAAGCCCTATTTTGTGTGTCTTACTATCTAGTTTGTGAATTATAATTAAAAACCATCTAAAGTGATTTCATGGGTTCATACTCATAAAAGAGAATTTTTTTAAAGTTTTGAAGATATTGCTGTGTCAATTTGGTACTCTTATTTTCACTACAATAATAGACTTAAAAATTAAACTGTTAATGAAAGAGATATATCATAATATACAGTATACTACAAGAATGTAGTATGGTAGTGGTGAGGAAAGATTTATGTCCAAGCTTATTTGTGGGGGTTAGTTGAATTTGCCTGACTTACATACCAACAGTGATTAAACAAATTTTCTTTTTATCTTCCCCTAAAGGCCTCTCACTTAACACTGAACACATTTGGAGCCTGCGATGTTAATTGTAGACAGACTCCAGTTATCCTGGCTTTTGGTTTCATTCAACCATTTGTAATCGCAGCCCTAGGCTTGGGTCTCTCACAAACCACGTCCTGTACAACACTGTTCTGGTAGATAAACAAGTAGGAAAAAAAAACGAAAACAAGAAAGTCAGACTGCAGTTTCAGGAGACAGGCTGAGCGAGTGTGACAACCACATAGCCTCAAGCTCCTGCCTATGATGAAGGCTGTGAAGAGGTGATAATACTCCTTGTTCTTCTTGGCAGACAGATTTAGACAGGTCCTGGAGGCCAGAAGGTAGATTTAAAATTAAATGGCTGACAGTTACTATCAGTATGAAAGTAGCCTTCGCTATAGCTCTCTGCATAAGAGTGTTGATAATACATGGACCTGCAGTATGGGGCTCTGAAAAGCGCTGAACTGAGCAGGCGGGCAAGTGCAAGGAGCGAGCAGCTCTGCAGCTCTGGGTAGGGGCAGCAAGATAGAGCCGCACACAGAGGATGTTCTCAGAAAATCTAGGTCGGCCCTGAGGTAGAATTTAGAATCAGAGGGCCCTGGAAACAGGTTATGATATCATTGTTTATAGCATACATGACAGTTGTACAAATATAGTCCATTTGTGCTGAAATTATTTTAAGGATTTGAACATTCTTTTAAAATCTCTCTACAGAGCTATTTTACTACAAGAAATTTTGTACTTCTGTGAAGTTCACAGTATTTGCTGGTCTCTTTTCCAACTGTAGGTGCTGGGGGTGTCTAACATTAGCACCTCTGGCTATAATAAAGAAATCTGCCAGAAAGTTGTCTACCCGAGCACTAATTTGAATTGTGTCTCTACCCTGTTTATACACAAGGATTAGTTTAGAGAGGAAATTAGCTACCTCCTATTCTTTAACCCATAGTTGGTTAGTAATCTATGAGCAGAGAGAAAAATGACTTTGTTTTTGCATTTTTTAGTCATTTTGCTAGGAATCTGGAAAATCTATACTTTTTTAAAAGGAAGAACTCATTGTCATAGACTTGACGAAAAAGAATGAAAATTTGTCAAGTGTATTTATCCTGCAGTGATGATAATTACTGCTATTTATAAGCTTAAATTTGTAAAGCAATGCTTTGAGTATTTCTTTTCTTTTCTTTCCTTTTCTTTTTTTTTAATCACATGTACTCTGCAAGGAGTGGGAAAATTCCCCAAGAAAGAATTCATGTCCTGGTTATGGCCTTCTGACCCTCATTTAAACAGGTTTTTCTTTCACATGTGAAGTTAAAGTAATGACCGAATTTCTTCCACAAGGTAAATGCAAGTGACAAATTGCCTTTTATCTTTGCAATCCATTCTACTTAGTGAATAAACTCCATTTTTGTTCTTGGTTCTGTATCTCTCAGGAATTCAATATGGCACAGTGATTCTGCAAAAGGGCAATGGGGCAAAAATGTCAGACTTCAAATCTTGGCTTCAGAATTATCTAGCTATGTCATCTTGAGCAAGTGCGTGTCTTCATGCTTTATTATTAGCTTCCTCCAGAAATTGGGAAGAATGAAAGTTCCTAATATATACAGGGTCTCCACGAAGTTTGTATACAATTTACAATAAACTATTTTATTGCCATGAACTTTTTGAATACCCTTTATAGTATGGACAGTAAATAATTGGATATATATAGGCATATATATGTCATATATACACATACACATACATCTACTCACAGGTATACACACACACATACACACATGCATATATAAATGAACCTAGAATAAACCCTGGAATGTAGTGAGCACCCCATACATATGAACATTAGCTATCATTACTATAATATTTATGTTAATAATTTAGTGTTTTATCTGTTTTACTCATACGACTGGCACCTCAGTCAAATCTCTTCCGTCTTTCATTTATGTTACTGCAACACCCTCCTACCTAATATTTCCCCTTTCTCTTCCCCCACATTGAGTTCATGCAGAGTAGACTGCATGACATTGACAAAATGCTGACCTAGTTAGATATTACATCATATAACAAAATGCTGATCTGTTTATATATACTGATTAAAACCTTCAATATTCCTACATCTTCCATCCAAAGGATGTCAAAATTATTTTTTAAATATTTGCATCCGTCTATGAGTTGGCCGCTGCTCATCATGCTGGTGTCAAATTCCCAGCCACAAGCAATCCTCCCACTTCAACCTCCCTAGGAACTGAGGCTATAGGTGTTGCCATCATGCTCGCTTAGCCTTAGCTAATTCAATTTATCATCTTCAACTTTATGTAGTAACCATCATGATATTTATATTTAATTCAATACATTCTCCTTCCTTTCTATGAGAATGCCTTTGTATAATGTGCTTAATCTGCCTATTCAACATTGAAATTCAATCTGCGTTGTTCAACATTAAAATTCAATTCAACCTTCTGTACGTAATACGCTATAGCCCTTCCTATCTCTATCTATATTTTAAGTGTCTGTGACCCCAATATAAAAGTTTCTTTGCTTGATTAAAGCATGTTTACATCATTTTGAAAATTTTTTTTTTCTTATCTGGTTTATGAACTCTCTCACAGTTCGTCATATTTTATCTCAGAATTTTCAGAATCTATCACAATTGTTCTCTGAACATAGTAGGTTCTTGACAAATTTTGGAGTAATGAAATTGTTTAGAATTGTGCTCTCCTGGACCCATAAAACATATGGAGTATGAGACAAAACCATCAGCCAAAGCGATTTCCTCTGACGATGCACATTTATCATCAGGGAGCATTAGGATTTAGAGAGATTAGAGTCTGGGAGTGGTAGTTGAAAAGATAAGAAGTTTTAAACATTACCCATCCTTGATGAATCCTATAAAACAAAAAATAAAAAAAAAAAACTCATAAGCAATTCAGGAGCACAACTATATGCTTTTTAGAATAACCACTTATTATTGCATTTTTTCTCTTTTTTATTTCAGAATATTATGGAGGTACAAATGTTTTTATTACATAGTTTTTTTTTGTGCAGATTAAGTCAAAGTTATAAGGATGTCCCTCGCCCAGACATTGTGAATTATACCCATGAGGTATGAATTTACCCATCCCTTCTTCCCTCCTTCACCTGCTACATTTTCCTTGAGTTTTACTTCTATATGTGTATATAAGTGTTAATTGATTAGTTCTTTTTTTTTGTTATTAAATCATGGTTGTGTACATAAATGCAATCATGAGGTATAATGTGCTGGTTTTATATACAATTTGAAATACTTTCATTGAACTGGTTCTAATTTAGTACTGAGTACATGTGGTGTTTGTTTTTCCATTTTTGCAATACTTCACTTGGAAGAATAATCTCCATTCAGATTGTTACAAAAACTATTAGAGAACCTTTCTTCTGGGTAGATAGTACTCCATAGTATACATACACCACATCTTATTAATCCATTCATGTATTGGTGGGCAATTGTGTTGTTTTCAACTCCTTTCAACTGTGAATTGTGTTGCTATAAATATTCAAATACTGTGTCTTTTTGATAAAACAACTTTTTTTTTTCCATTGATTGATAACCTAGTAGTGGGATTGAAGGATCAAGTGGTAGGTCTATTTTTAGTTCTTTGAGGTATCTCTATACTTCTTTCCACAGAGGTTCTATTAGCTTGCAGTCTTACCACCTGTGTAGAAGAGTGCCTTTCTCTTCACATCCATGCCAGTATTTGCTGTTTTGGGACTTTTTGATAAAAGTTATCATTTTGGGGGCGGTGCCTGTGGCTCAGTGAGTGGGGCGCCAGCCCCATATACCAAGGGTGGCAGGTTCAAACCCAGCTCCAGCCAAACTGCAACAACAACAAAAAATAGCCAGGCATTGTGGTGGGCACATGTAGTCCCAGCTATTTGGGAGGCTCAAGCAAGATAATCACCTAAGCCCAAGAGTTGCAGGTTGCTGTAAGTTGTGATTCCATGGTTCTCTACCAAGAGCAACAAAGTGAGACTCTGTCTTTAAAAAAAAAAAAGTTATAATTTTTGAAGACTTCAAATTATAGTACAAGGTCATGGTAACCAAAACGGCATAGGGACTGTCATAAAATCAGAAACATTGACCTGTGTATCAGAACAGAGAACCCAGATATGAGACATTGATCATATTTTGAAAAAACAAACAAAAACATACACTGAGGTAAAGAAACCCTATTCAATAAATGATGCTGGGAAAATGGGTAGCCAATCATTGAAGACTAAAACAGGATCTACTCATCTACTCACAAAAATTCACAATCGATAACAATTTAAACCTAATGTTAAAAAAAAAAACCTATAAAAATTCTAGAAGAAAATATCTGAAAAGCTCTGATAGATATTGGGTTAGGCAGAGAATTTATTAGGAGGGCCCCCAAATCTATCACAACAACAAAAATAAATAAATGGGACCTGATGAAATTAATAATTTTCTGAACAGTCAAGGTCATAATCAATAAACAGAGAACCTACAGAATGGGAGAGCATATTTGCATGCTACACATCTAATAAAAGACTTGTTACCAGAATCTACAAAGAACTCAAGCAAATCAGCAAGAAAAAATAAAGCCACCCCACTAAAAATGGACCAAAGACATAAACAGAAACTTCAAATGATGATATACTAATGGCCAATAAACACATGAAAAAATGCTCGACATCTGTAATTGTCAGGGAAATGCAAATCAAAACCATAATGAGGCACCTCCTAACTCCAACAAGAATGTATTTTTTCTTTTTTATTTCTATTTTTTAGTTGTAAATGAACAAATTATATTTGCATGTATTTCTGGGCTACAAAGTTGATATTTTGAATTATAAACACAGTGTAAAATAATTAAAGTTAATTACCATATCCATCACCTCAAATACTTATTTTTTGTGATGAGAATATTTGAGCTTTATACTCTTAGCAATCTTGAAATATATAGTGCTATACATTGTTATATTCACCAAGCTATGCAATGTATCTTAAAGCAGAAAAAAAAAAAAAAAACAAACTTTTTCTTCCTGTCCAATCAGTTTTATGCCTTTGGACCATCCTCTCTCCATTTCCTCTAGCTCTTGCCTTCCCCTGTCCACTCTTGCCTTCCCCTGTCCACTCCTGCCTTCCCCTGTCCACTCTCGCCTTCCCCTGTCCACTCCTGCCTTCCCCTGTCCACTCTTGCCTTCCCCTGTCCACTCCTGCCTTCCCCTGTCCACTCTTGCCTTCCCCTGTCCACTCTTGCCTTCCCCTGTCCACTCTTGCCTTCTCCTGTCCACTCTTGCTTTTTTCTCTTGTCCACTCCTGCCTTCCCCTGTCCACTCTTGCCTTCTCCTATCCACTCTTGCCATCATCTGGTCACTACCATAGTCTCTACTTCTTTGAATCTGATCATTTTAGATTCCATACATAACTGACACAATGAGTTGTTTGTCTTTCTGTGCCTGGGTTACTTCACTTAGCATACGGTTCTTCAGTCACATCTTTGTTGTCACAAATGACATTTTTTTTTAAAGGCTGAATAGTTTCTTTTCTATGTGAGTTGGCCCTTCAGATCTGTGAGTTCTACTTCTGCACATTCAAGTAACTGTGGATATAAAATATTAGTAATACGTTATAAAAGGATGGTTGTTCCTGTCCTGAATATTGTAGTTAGTGCCTAACAATGCAGTATAACAACTATTCCATAGCATTTGCATTGTGTTAGCTATTATAAATAACTCAGAGATACAACATGAATAGGTTGTAAGTAAATATCAACCATTTAACTTAGGAGACTAGAACATTCATGGATTTTGAATTCATTTGTATTCTAGGGAGATTCTAGACCTGATTGCCCAGAAATACAAAGAGACAACTGTATATATGGATATACCATATTTATCCACTCATAAGCTGATAGACTCATTCATTTCATATCTTGGTTATTGTGAATATGCTTCAATAGAAATGGAAGTGCAGACATCCCTTGGATATATTGATTTCAAATCCTTATAGTAAATACCCAGACATGGTCTTCCTGGAACATATGAGAGTTCTAATTTAAGCTTTTGAGGAAACACGGTACTGTTTTCCTTAATGCCTGTACAATTTATATTCCCACTAACTGTGTAAAAGTTTCTTTTCCTTCAGGTCTCCACCAACACTAGCTATCTGTAATCTTTTTGATGGTAATTATTCTAACAAACATAAGTTGATAGGTCATTGTTTTAATTGGCATGTCCCTAAGAATTATGACATTGAGCAATTTTTTTTGTATATATGTTGAACAATTATATATTGTCTTTTGAGAATATCTATTTAGGTCCTTTTCCCAGTTTTAAATATTACATGTTTTTCTTTTTTTGTCATATTTTGGGTATTAATGCCTTACCAAATGTATGACTTACAGATATTTTCTTCAAATCTGTGCTGTCTCTGTACTTTGTTATTTCTTGTATTGTGTAGAGCTTTTACTTTTATGCAATCCCATTTGCCTGTTTTTGCTTTTGTCACCTGAACTTAGATTGACACCTAGAACTTTTAGATTGTACTTGTTTCTTAATTCAGTTTTCATTATAGTCTATTTAAGTAGGATCCAGAATTGTGTGCTGCTTTCTTAATTCTTTAGTTATCTGAAGGTATGATCAAAATTATTTCATAACATCATATTTTTTATGAAAAATACATAAATTTTATGAAAATAATATTGCAAACTAATAAGTAGAAATAACTCCTTGTACTTTAGAAAAACTGAATTGGGAGAGAGAAGTAGAGGACTCACCAGCAGGCAAACCCTATTACCTTTCCACATTGAAGTGAAGTTTCTTCATAAACAAATGACCACCTCTTAGAATACTCTGAGTGAAGAGAACAGCAAAGTTCTTGTGACCATAGGTGGGAGACATCAGATAGCATAACCTCAAATAAAAAAGGGAGAAATGGATTTGTAGTTAATTAATTAAAAGAAAAAGCTGTCGGGCGGCACCTTTGGCTCAAAGGAGTAGGACGGCAGCCCCATATTCCAGAGGTGGCAGGTTTAAACCTGGCCCCAGCCAAAAACTACAAAAAGAAAGAAAGAAAGAAAAAGCTGTTTAAATGTGGTACTCATGAGTTAGGGCACATGATTTGTTGAGTAAATCTTTCAAATCATAATTGGTGTAGAAAGAAAGTATTCAGTAAGCCATCCTATGTACAGATGTACTGTTATCCAGGCTTTACTTATAGAGTGCAGGCAGAGGAGACTTGTAATAATACTTAGGGGACACATGATTGGGGGGATGATAAATGAGATTTGGCTTTAATTTAAACTCACCAGCTGCATTAGCTTCTAATAAGAGGGTCAGCCAATTCTTTGAAACTTTATAGCTAGGAATGGCCTTCTCTTCAAGAGTTTCCCCTGCACTTTCTTCTAATATTTTGAAAGTTTCATGTCTTAAGTTTAAATTTTTAATCAGTAATCCTACCTTACTTAATGGTGAGAGGTTTGGGTCCAGTTTTAGTCTTCTAAAGGTTGCCAACCAGTTCACCCAGCACCATTTGTTAAATAGGAAGTCTTTCCTCCACTGAATGTTTTTAATTGGCAAAGATCAAGTAACGGTAAGTAGCTGGATTCATCTCTTGGTTCTCTATTGTGGTCCAAACATCTACCTCTCTGTTTTTGTGCCAGTACCATGCTGTTTTGATCACTATGGATATGATGACTCTTTTGGGTGGTGGTTCTTAGAAAAAGTTATGTTTTCTCTATGAAAATTGTTCTGTTTAAGCTTTCAGCTCACTGAATAGTTGTAGTCACTTTGTCTAAGACCTAGAAATTTATGTGTCTTTGAAAAATTATCCATTTTTCAGAAATTATTTATTTAAAAATATTTGTATATTTATTTGGGTGGAATTTTACAAAATAGCTAGTTATGATTTGGCTGAATTTTCTGTTTTCAATGATATTTCTCAGCTTCTTTACATTATATAATTGTGCCATTCCTTTTTAAATTAAGTTAGTACTAACAGTAATTTTCAGTGTATCATTTATAAGTTCTGTGTTTTCTTAGTTTTAGTTTCTAATTAATTATTTTTTTCTTCTACTTGTGTTTAATTTGCTTTCCTTTTAAAAACTTTTAGTTTGATGCCTGATTTATTTATTTTCATTCTTTAATTCGCTATACGTATTTAAAACTATAAATTTCTTCTGATCACTGTTTTAATTGTATCTTCTTGATTCTAATTTGGGGTATTTTTGTTATTTTCTGGAAAGCAAGGAATAATTTCTATTTTTTAAAATTTGCTGAGGTTACATTTGTGACCTAAGATGTGATCGATTTTGGAGTATGTTCCTTGGGCTGATGAGAAGAATGTGTATTCAGTTTTATTAGAATGGAATGTTCTGTTGATGTCTATTAAATTCAGATTTTCAAATGTTAAGTTTAAATCTAAAATT
>CAUYON010161797.1:0-25069 GCA_963573935.1 Arctocebus calabarensis | reverse complement strand
GGATGGAGCTGGAACATATTCTTCTTAGCAAAGTATCTCAAGAATGGAAGAAAAGGTATCCAATGTACTCAGCCCTAATATGAAGCTAATTTATAGCTTTCATATGAAGGCTAAAACCCACTTATAGCACAAGAATACAGGGAAAGGGGAAAGGGAGGGGAGGGGAGGGGGGAAGATGGGTGGAGGGAAGGCAGTTAGTGGGAACACACCTATGGTGCATCTTAGCAGGGTACTGGTGAAACTTATTAAAGGTAGAGTATCAATGTCTTTATAATAGTGATCAAGAAAATGCCATGAAGGCTATCTGTAACAGGACGATCAAAATATTTCTGAATGTATATGAAGCACATTGTGCCCTATGATTGCACCAATGTACACAATTATTATTCAATAAAATTATTTTTTAAAAATTACAAAAAAAAATAAAAAACAAATAAAGGAATGAGGAGCTATTGAACAAAGATTGTGACTAGAGGCTACTTAGGTTGAAAAAAATAGAAATGCAATTAATTTAGGGTCTACTAATTTATTTTGATCCTCCTGGGGTTGAAGTTTAAGTCTGTGAAGAAAAGGGCACTGAAATCCATTAAGACATAAGAGGTGGAGATTAGACTTTCTAAGAACTTTTAATATCTTTACTGTTTGCAAATAATATTTATAATTTTTAGCATACATAGTAAAATTGTCCTCTCATATTCTCTGCTTTAAAAATATATTCTAGGCTCAGCTCCTGTAGCTCAAGCAGCTAGGGTGCCAGCCACACACACCAGAGCTGGCAGGTTCGAATCCATCCCAGGTCCACCAAACAACGAAAATTATAACCAAAAAAATGAAAAAAAAAAATCTCCAGGCATTGTGGCGGGTGCCTGTAGTCCCAGCTACTTGGGAGGCTGAGGCGAGAGGATCGCTTAAGCCCATGAATTTGAGGTTGCTGTGAGCTGTGTCATGGCACTGTACCCAGGGCAACAGCTTGAGATTCTGTCTCATAATAAAAATAAAAATATATTCTATAACTTTTCTTGAATTAGAGATTAATACAGTCTGAGAAATTAGAATATTTATAATTGTATTTCTAGTTGAACTATTGGATCTTTTCAAGAGAGTATATGTATACTCTCTATAAACTTCCTCTGGAAATTCTGTATCTTACCAACTTTGAATTCATTTGCACATGACCAAATGAGATAGCCATGTTGTTTGAGGCTTTTACCCAGCAGAGGAACATATGTTTTATTCTGCTGAATTGGTCTTCTGACCTGGTAATTTACCTGACATTATTTTTTATGCCTTCTTGTATATGAGAATTATCATGTCTGCATATACTTTAGCAAAAGTAACTTGCTTAAGTGTGATAAGCACTTTTCACTAGATTGGGCCAACTCATTATGTCTGTGTTTGTGTGGAGAAGAGCAGATAAGGCAGAAGAGCGGGCAAATTCAGGATACAAGTGTGCGAGGATGTGTAACACATATGTTGATTATGATATCATAGCACTTTTATAATAGCAAAAGGAAAGAAAAGAGAGGAAAGAAAGAAAGGAAGAAAGAGAAAAGTGGGAAAAGGAGAGAAGGAGAGGATTCATCTGCACAGGAAAAATGAGAATTTATGTATCAAAAAATGTTTTTGAAAAAAAAATTTGCAATGGTTTTGTATGAGTGATGAAGTTACAATATTTGGGGGGGCTTTTATTTGTCTAATTATTTAATAATTTGTCTATTTAAATATAGATTTTTAAAGTTTTTCAGTTGATAAGTGGCCCAGCTCAGTGGGCTCATGCCTGTAAGCTTGAGCTTGTAAGTTCAAGACCACCCTGAGCAAGAATGAGATCAGGTCTCTACTTGGGAAGCTGTGGTATGAGAATTTCTTGAGCCGAAAGAGTTTGAATCTGCTGTAAATTATGATGACACCATGGCACTCCATCCATGGCCACAGAGTGATAATCTCTCTCAAAAAATAAATAAATAAAATTGTTTTTAAAAGTTTTCAGTTGAAAAATAGTACTTCATTTTATATGGAATCAGAAAAAACCTCGAATAGCATATACATTATTCAGAAATAAGAACAAATCAGGAGGTATCACATTACCAGACTTCAGGTTATACCATAAATCTTTAGTGATCAAAACAGCATGGTATTGGCACAAAAACAGAACAGTAGATTTATGGAACAGAATAGAGAACCAAGAGATGAACCCAGGTACTTATCACTGTTTGATCTTTGACAAGCCTATCAAAAATATTCAGTGGGGGAAAGACACCCTATTTAACAAATGGTGCTGGGTGAACTGGGTGGTGACCTGTATAAGACTAAAACTGGACCCCACATTTCACCATTAACAAAAATTGATTCTCACTGGATAAAAGATTTAAACTTAAGAAACGAAACTATAAAAATACTAGAAGAGAGTGCAGGGAAAACAGTTGAAGAAATTGCCTTGGGAGAATACTTTATGAGGAGGACCGCCCCAGGCAATTGAAGCAACACCAAAAATACATTACTGGGATCTGATCAAACTAAAAGGCCAAAAGCACAGTAAGTAAAGCAAACAGACAACCTTCAGAATGGGAAAAAATTTTTGCAGGTTATGCTTCCAACAATGGTCTGATAACTAGAATCTAAAAGAGAACTCAAATTAATCAATAAGAAAAGAATAAATAACCCTATTTCTATGTGGGCAAGACACTTAAACAGAAACTTCTCTGAAGAAGACAGGCACGTGGCCTACAAACACATGAAAACAGTCCTCATCATGCTTAATCATCAGAGAAATGCAAATCAAAACCACTTTGAGATATCATTTAACTCCAGTAAGATTAGTCCACATCACAAAATCCCCAAAGTACAGATGTTGGCGTGGATGCAGAGAGAAGGGAATGCTTCTGCACTGCTGGTGGGAACACAAGCTCATAGGACGTTTTTGGAAAGAAGTTTGGAAAACACTTGATCCTGCAATTCCTCTACTAAGTATATACCCAGATGATCAAAAATCATTTTACAACAAAGACATTTGCACCAGAATGTTTACCGCAGCCTAATTCATAATAGCCAAGACATGGAAACAGCCCAAGTGCCCACTGACCCATGAATGGATTAACAAATTGCGGTATATGTGGTATACCATGGAATACTATGCAGCCACAAAAAAGATGGAGACTTTCCCTCTTTTATGTTTACCTGAATGGAGCTGGAACACATTCTTCTTAGTAAAGTATCTCAAGAATGGAGGAAAAAAGCATCCAAATGTACTCAATACTACTATGTAATCAACATATAATCAGCCTCACACTCATATGAATGGCAAAACATAACTATACTCCAGAAAGTAGAAGGGAAGAGGAGAGTGAGTGGAGAGGAGGGGAGACATGGGAGAAGGGAGGGTATTTGGGGGGACCTCACCTAATGTGCATAATACAATGGTACATTTCAAAACTATTAAGAAATGAGTTTGTGATGGATGTATTACTTAGTTCAATGTAAGCATCTCACATCGTATATCAAAGCATTGTATATCAAACCCGATAAATGCATCAATGTACAAAGTTATGATTTAATAAAAAATAATTTTAAAAAGTTTTCAGTTGATAAGCAATTTTTGCAATAAGAAAAAATTATTTTTAGCAGAAAATATAGATGTAGTTGATAATTGGGATGTTTGTGCTAGTCAGAATCTTTGGTTGAAGATAAGAGAAATTTGCCCTGACCAAAGCAAGCAGAAAGCAGTTTTTACAAGGCTCTCTCACAGCCAAATAAAAACAATGTCCAGGAAAAGAACAGGAAACAGGGGAAGCTGGGCAACCTGGAGCACAGCCAAGAAGATGCTCTAGGTCTATAGAGCTCCCCTTACCTCAAATTCATCTCTAGGCTGTACACTCTGCACCCCACCATTGCTGCAAATCATCTTTCAGCATCCTGCATTTTTGTGTCCCTCCCCCAAAGTTTAAAGCCCTTGGCAAGAACATTTGCAGATGCCCCAGCTGTCAGGGAAAAAGATTATCTGCCCCCTTTAGCTTCCACAATGGGATGTGTGACCCTGCCTCCTGTCTATTTTAGGATTCTGCCCAAACAAAGAGTGATCTGGTGCTAGGTGACCAAAACCAAAAATCCACTAACATGCTCTAATAATACCACAAAAGTTTCCTAATGATCCACATTACCCCATCTTAGCTACTCTCCCACTCAACACTGCTTACCAGGAAGAGACTGCATCACCTGCTTGGGATCAATCTAAAGTAGAGCTAATATCTGAAATCTTAATTTCCTTTCAAATGGCTGGTTCCCTTTCCAAATCCTACGTCAAAAGAAACAAAATATCATTAGGACTTTTAAGAGAAAATATTAACATCCCTAGATTAGATATTTTATTTCATTTATAATTTTTATTTATTTACTCTTTTTTTTTTTGAGACAGAGTCTCACTTTTTCACCCTTGGTAGAGTGTCGTGGTGTCATAGCTCATAGCAACCTCAAACTCCTGGGCTTAATTAAGTGATTTTCTTGCTGCAGCCTCACACGTAGTTGGGACTATAGGCGTCTGCCACAATACCCAGCTATTTTGTTTAGGGATGAGGTCTCGCTCTGGCTCAGGCTGGTCTCAGACCTGTGAGCTCTGGCACTCCACCATCCTCAGCCTCCCAAGTGCTGGGATTATAAGTGTGAGCCACTGCACTTAGCCCTGAGATATTTGATTTTAAATTGCAAGGAATTGAGTCCTATGAGATAATCTAAATACAGAAATAATCTACATGTTGTATTTCATGAATAAATGCAAAAGATCACTAGATATCAAGTGATACAAAATCTTCAGTGGTGATAGATTAGTTTCTATCTGCTACTCTAAGCACAGGTTCAGGCTCAAGAGCAGAGCTAAACTGAGGGGAATGAGATTTGTAGTCAAAATCTATTACAAGTAGACAAGTGGTCACAGACTAAGTAAGGGTTCACTGCAGGATACATCACTTTAAGGACATTTGTGAAGAAAAAAGCTGATGGAAAGAAATGCAAACACCACAAACATGTCAAAGAGGGATGTGTTCTCATATATTCCTGGGACCAAAGAGGGAGAACATCAAGGTGTGCTTGTAGACAACATTAATACTGGAATATTGTCTTCTTTCCCATCATTTTGTGTCAGTTAGTTTAGATTGCTTTTAAGCTAGGAAAAGCAAATAATACCCTTGCAAGGACTTTAAACAATATTATAAGAATTCAACTTGTTTTTGTTTCTATTAAAGCATGGCATAATTGTTACATGAATAAAGGTTCATGTAATCATAAATGCCAATTACTTCTTTACAGAGAAGCAGTATTGAAGATTCCATTCACTGGCAAAGTGTTCTTCATGACCAAGTGTTTTGGTTTGTTTTTTTTTTAATTAGAATTTAACTTTTCTTAGATGATTTAATGCAAATTATGACAGATTACTGGCCTAGTGCTGAGGCTCACATCCATAATCCCAGCACTCTGGGAGGCCGAGGCAGGTGAATTGTTTGAGCTCACAGGTTTGAGACCAGCCTGAGCAAGAGTGAGTCACCTCCCCCTCTCCACTAAAAATTAAAAACTGAAGCAAGATGATTGCTTGAGCCCAAGAGTTTGAAGTTGTTGTGAGCTGTGATGCCATGGCATTGTACCAAGGGCAACAGTGAGACTCTGCCTCAAAAAGATTAATTAATTAAAATAAAGTAGTAAAAATAAATGACAGACTACTAATTGTTCAATAAAATCCATTTCCTCTTCTTTGAACACAAAGTTCAACTATACTTCCTCCATGCCCTTGCAGTTAGGTGGAGTCTTGTGAGTGGATTCTAGCCAAGTGAGGATGAGTGGAAATGATGTTGCCACCTCAAGGCCTGACAGTGCCAATGCATGCTAACCAAGATGGAGAGACCTTAGAAGCCTCATGTTCATGAGGCACAATCTCCCTCAGCCTGTGTCTCTTCAGAGAGTCATTCCACCAACTATTTACCTGCCCAACAAGAGATAAACTATGCCCAACATAGAAGCTTTTGTCGGGCTGTGCCATTACAGGTTTGAGTCTGTTACTGTAGCCCATGCTAATAAGCTAATAAAGTTTTCTTGATTCAGTTTTAGGTTCTTTTCATTTCTGATTTTTCAAATCACCTGTAAAGTTGAATATTCTTGTATTTGCAGGGTATCTTTGAATTACAGGTTTATAGTACCATAAATAGAGATTTAAAAACTTATATTAAATACAAGTACTTAATGAAGAAAAAGTAATTGTCGGGAGAATGTAGAAATAACATGTAAATATATCTCTTTCCCCCAAACTTAGTGTTTGGCTCATAATAGGGTATAAAATGAATATCTGTTGTCTCATCAGAAAATGAGCCAGCCCCCTTCCCAAGCTACAGACTGACATTTTAATTGCTTGTTGGGCATTTCCAAACAGCTGCCCCACAGAAACAACAACACATTACTAAAACTAAAGTAATCTTCTCAGCCAACCTCTACCTACTCTTCCTCCACCAAACTACTCACTATCCTCCCGACAGCTCTGCTTTTAAATCAGTGGATTCCTTGGAATTGTCTTCTGTTGACTCCCATAGACAAACAGTTACCTTGTTCTCTAATTGTTTAACTATCTTTCTTCCTTTGAGCCCCTCTTTTTCATCACTTTATCCAAGAGAGCTCCAGCTGCCAGCTGCATTCTCCCTCATGTCTTAAACTATCCTCGAAGGCAGTAGGTCTCAGGCTCTGGTTTACTCACCAGTAACTTCAAAAAAGGGCCTGAGGACAAATACAGAAATCCCAACTTTTAAGTTTTACCAGATAAAAATATTATTTTAAAAAACTATCATTTATTTTTCTATAGATTGTTTTAAAAATGATAATGTATCAGCTTCAGAAAATGGGACAGAATAGAATTAAATTCTGTTCCCATAAAATTTTACTTTATGAGAATTCACTACATTGTCCAATATCAGGTAGTTGGAAACTCTTGTTCAGACCAGACCAGTACTGACCCTTGTGGCCAGATGAATGTTTCTAAGCTCCGGCTATAGTGACCCTCTAATCAATAGCCTCTCTGGTTCCCTGTGGCTTGCTCTCCCCCACCTGGCATTTAAACTCCCAACAACACAACCCCAGTATAATTAATATTTCTAACTTCCAGGCAAATTAGACCCTCTGATATTTCCTTTTCTTTTCTATCTTTAACTATGATTCTTTCACTTTGTATTCTCTATCCTTTATCTAAACCAGTCAAAATCATACCTAAAATTTAAGACCAGACTTGATGTCAGTCCATGAAACCTTTCATGATCCATTCTACCTACACAACCAAGAGCTTTCCTCTCCTTGAACTTTTATAACACTACAAAGTGTAGCAATTGGCCACTTGCTTCTACATGCTTTTACCCCTCCCTCAAAATTACAAAAACCCCTGAAGATAAGAAAAATGTTTGACTCATTTTATTTATCTGTTCATTATTGAACATTAAATATTCAATATATATTTAATGACTAAATACATGTTTTGAACATTATGGACCCCATACTTTAAAAATTATCATTGAAACAATTAAATTACTTTAATCTTCAGTGTCAGGTAGCAATAGTCAGGAGGAAAATAGGGATTGCTAAGTAACTTCTTTATTTTTTCCAATAAGAAGTGTCATATTAATAAAGCACTATAGGAAAAAAATATTATGTCAAAGATAGAACATAGAAGTACAAGTGCTCAGATTTCCTTCAAACATTAAATAATAGTGAAATAGATGAGCCTTGTCATCCCATTCCTTTTCCTTTTTGCTTTTTGATGAATGCAAAACCTCAATAATAGGTTGAAGGAAATCTGAGCACTTGTACTTCCATGTTTTATCTTTGACATAATTTTTTTCCTGTAGTGCTTTATTAATATGAAAATCGATACATAAATTTTTAAATTTTACACTAATTATATGAATAATAGAAAAATTAGCAAAGATTAAGTTGAATGTATTTTATTAAGATATTAAGTATTTCATGGAGTATATGAAAATAAGAAAACACTATAAAAATATAGGAATTTCTTGGCTCTTAGCACAGCCAGGAAAAGAATATATTTTCAAGGTACTCACCTTGGTCATTTGGTGACCATAGTGATATTCAGCAATGAAGTATGTAGCATTTTTTCTAGGATGAGTTTGCAAACTTACATTGTTAGACCTCGTACTATGACAACTCTGATGGCTGTTCCAGAAAAAAGAGTTCCAAAATTGCTTTCAAGGTGGACTAGGCACTGGCCTTGGTGCATAACTTCACAAGGGGAGTACATTGAAGGTGACCATAGTGACATTCAGGAATGAGGTATGTAGCACTTTTTCTAGGATGAGCTCAAAAACGTAATTGTCTGACCTCATATATATATGAAACTTTAAATTTCTAATCTGAATTTTAGTGTGAGCATGTGTAAGAGGCTCTTCTGTTTAGTCTTGCACTACAACTAGACATAAGAAAAACTATAAGAATGGTTTCTTAAATTCATTCTTTATAAAAAATAAATCTCTTGACTTCCAGTGCTACTCATGATTGACTAGCTGGCATTGGACTTGTCTGTCTGATACAAACAATAGAAGCTAGACAAATTATGTAAAACAATGTGCAGGCACTGGAGAGGAACCAAGGCAGGATTTTTACCTGCCAGAAAAGGGAAGCATGAGGTCAACCTCACATTCATCTTAGCACAGAGATACAGACCTCAAGTAGAGAAAGGCAGTGTCTCTGGGCAGAGAAAACAGAGATCAGATGACAGACCTTCTAACATAGTTGGGTTTGAAGGGCAAGGTCATGTAGAGAAGAGAGCTATAGAGAAAAAGCCCTCAAAAATTGCATATAAATTTCCTTCACGTATTTGGCCCACTGTTAATATCTGTATGTGCAGGGTGACTCCAGGAAGTAAAGCAAAGAATGGTTTCTAGGAGGCTGAAGGATATACAGACCAAGCAGCACTTTTTCTAGCAAATCAACAAGCTGATTCTAAAATTTATATAGACAAAGACCTAGCAAATGAAATCTTGAAAATGAACAAAGTCAGAGGACTTATGTCAGCTGATTGTACTGTTATATTCAAGTGCTATGGAATATTGGCATATTGATAGAGTACAGATCAATGGAATAGATAGAATAAGAGTCCAGAAATGAATCTACATTATGTGGTAACTGATTTTTGACAAAAGATTTAAGGTCATTCATTGGGAAATGAAGATCTTGTTCAAAAAATGATGTTGGAAAACTGGATATCTGTATAGAAAAAAAGACCTTGACCTATGTCTCACAGCATACACAAAAATTAGTTTGAGATGGATTATATACCTAAACATAAAATTTAAACCTTTAAAACTTTTTAACAAAACCATAAGAGAATATCTTTCTGAATTTGAGGTAGGCAAATATTTCAGATGGAACATAAAATAACACTAGCCCTAAATTTTGAAACTTATAAATTGAACTTCAGAAAAAATAAAACTTTCTTCTCATCAACACCATTAAGAAAATAAAAGGCTAGCCATAATGTGGTTGAAAACATTCTCAATACATATATTTTTAAATATATATATTGAAGATTAGATGCAGAATATATGAAGAACTCCTATGAATCAAACAAGAAGAACAACTTTATGCATGGGCAAAAATCTCAAACAGACAGTTGCAAAAAGTCTAAGGTAGTAAGAATACGCAACCTGGAGATTTGGTGAGGTTAGGGGATGGAGCCACAGTGGGTTAGAAACTGAGCTTGAGATAGGTGAGGAAAGTGTCCCCATCGTGGGAAGTCCTGGCATGATGTCAGAACCTGAGTAGTGTGAGGAGGCTTTCCATGTGGGAAACAGCCTTGCATGGCAGGTCAGAGATCTAACAGAAAGAGGAGGGCAGTCATGTCCAGGGACAATCCAACATGGATGAGCCCCAAGGAAAGATGGGTGCTCACATGGGGGCAGCCCAGTGTTAGATGTGAGTACCTAAGCTGGAAGAGCAGATTCCACAGGGAGGTAGCCAACCTGGGCAGGTAGAGCCTGAGCTGGATGAGAAGGGTGTCATTACGAAGGTGGCCAAGCACCTTCATAATGGTGGGGAGTCAGAGCCTCAGTGGAGTAAGTAGAGCATCCTTTGGAGGGGAGGCCCAAGGAAGGTTTCAGAACCTGAGCAAGGCAAGCAGGGTGTCCTGATTGAGGGATGACCTAGAGTTGAGTGTTGGAGTGTGAGCATGGTGGGGAGGGGGATCACTGTGGAGAGGGGATGGCAGTGTACATGGGAGATTGGATGCATTCAGCATATTGAATAAGTAAGTATATAAATAAGGATAACACAGATCAGGATAAAGCATCTACAAATATGGAAAGGGTGAAAACTAAAGTGAACCCTATGGTTTGGGACTGGAATTGGAAATACTGGTGTATAGCCGGGCATGGTGGCTCACGCCTGTAATCCTCATACTCTGGGAGGATTAGGCAGGTGGATTGCTTAAGCTCAAGAGTTCGAGACCAGCCTGAGCAAAAGTGAGACCCTGTCTCTATTAAAAAATAATAATAATAGGGTGGCACCTGTGGCTCAAAGGAGTAGGACACCGGCCCCATATGCCAGGGGTGGAGAGTTCAAGCACAGCCCTGGCCAGAAACAGCAAAAAATAAAATAATAATAAATAATATTGGTGTAGACTCAGAATTTTCAATGCATGTATGAAATAGATAGCTATAGAAATAAAGATAGGTGTAAATACATGTGTTTGGGGTGTGGGTGTGGGTGTCCCACCATATATGCCCAAATTCTGTCTTGAGAGAGGCCATGGAGGCAGCAATATGGCAATAACAATGAGCACACCAAGTTCCTAAATCTTGGGTTGGTTTTTTTGTTTGTTTGTTTGTTTTTTGAAATAGTTTCACTCTGTTGCCCAGGCTAGAGTTCCATGGCATCAGATCAGTCTAGATCATGGCAACCTCCAACTCCTGGGTTCAAGTGATCCTCCTACATCAGTAGCCTGAGCAGCTAGGACTATAAGCACTCACAACAATGCCCAGCTAATTTTTCTATTGTTAGTCCAGAGGGAAGGTCTCATTCCTGTTCGGGCTGATCTCAAACTCCTGAGCTCAAGGCATCCTCTGGCTTCAACCATCCAGAGTGCTAGGATTATAGACATAAGCCACTGTGATTGGTCCTAAATCTGGGTTGTTAAACACCATTTTCCACTAAAAGAAACTAAGGGTCCTTGGAGAAATGGCTGGTTCCAGGACTGGGCAGGAAAAGTACAAGTAATTCTGCATATTCTTCTTCTAGAAAGCAAGAGATTTTTTCAAAGAATGGTAAGAACATATCGAAAGGATACAGAAGCCAGATTGTAGGGCTAAATATGGTACAATCTTAGTATTATAATAAGTTATTATGACCCATTGAAGAATATAGGAAATCATAAATTCACACATTGATTCACAGATATAAATTAATTCACACGTAAATTCACAGATATAAATTAATAAATGAACAAATTAAAAGCTCAGGAAACAATATGAATGGCAAAACATAACTATAGTCCAGAAAGTAGAAGGGAAGAGGAGAGAGAGGGAGGAAAGGGGGGACATGGAGGAGGGAGGGTATTCAAGGGAAACTCACCTAATGTGCATGATGCAATGGTACATTTCAAAACTATTAAGAAATGAGTATAGTTATGATGGATGTGTTACTTAGTTCAATGTAAGCATTTCACATTGTATATTGAAGCAGTACTCTGAACCCCATAAATGCATCAATGTACAAAGTTATGATTTAATAAAAAAAATTGAAAAATAAAAGTTCAGGAAACAACAAAGTGGCTACCTAATCTCAGGGTAGCTCTCCACAAAAGTATTAATTACAAAAGGAAAAGAATAATTTCAAAGTGGAGAGGCCTCACAAATACCTCCTATTTCAATGATCAGTGAACATCATTGGTAAGGGGACAAACTAAAGTCATGCGTCTTCTATGATAGTCTTGCCAAAGATGCATAACCTGAATGTAATTATGAAAAGACAGACAAAGCCAGATTTGGGGCTGTTCTACAATACAATTGACCTGTTGATTTCAAAAGTAGCAAGGTCCTGAAAGTCAAGGACACCTGTAAGTAGTTCCAGGTTGACGAAGACTAAAGAAATTTGATAACAAAATGCAGCATATAATCTTTGAACTGCATTCTTTCACTTGAAGCAGGATTATTGGGATAATTGTTAAATCTTGACTAAGATCTGGAAATCGATGGTTGTATGTGTCAATGGTTTTATTGTGGTTAAGTAGAAGAACGTTCTTGTTTGTATGAAATGCACACCAAACAACTAGAGGAACATGGGGGCATCAGGTTGGCAATTTATTTTAAAATGGTTTTAGAAAAAAGTTTGTTGTATTGTATTTGCAACTTCCTCTAAATTTGTGATTATATCAGAAAATTAAAGCTATTGAAATTATCATCACACATGCAAGATTGTACTAAGTGTTAGCTAAGATGCAGAACAGCTATCCACAATGTTGGTGGGTAATTAAATGCTACAACCACTTTGGAAAATGTGTGTTAGTTTCTCATAAAGTTCCTCTATGACCCAGTAATTCCTCTCCTAGAAATGTCCACAAAGGACTTGTACACTTTTAGCAGATTTATTCAACATAACCCCAAGTGGAAAGAACCTAAATGCCTATGAATAAGTGCATGGATCAATACATTGTGTTTTATCCACACAAAGGAATACTATTCTGCAATTAACAGGAATGAACTGTGAATACACAGAACAACATGGATGACTCTTGAAAACATTATGTTGAGGGAAATAAGTCATCCATAGATGATTTTATATTTATGATTCCATTTATATGAAGTTTAAGGACAGTCAAAACTAAATTATAATGATTGAAATTAGGATACTTGTTGCTTTGGGGGGATGAGGTTGACTGGAAAGGAGTAGAAGGAAACTTTCTAGGTGGAAATGTTTTATATCTTGATCATATGTTGGTATACATTTGTCCAAACTCACCAAACAGTACACTTAAAATCAGTGTATTATTTTTGTAAAATATATTTCTGTTTTAAAATAATCCACTAAATTATCAGCAAAGCTTTTCTCTAGAGGGATATTCTTTCACTTTACATATATACTCCTGAGTTTTTGAACTTTTTTAAACGGGCATGTCTTAGTTATTAAAAAGAAGTCTTAAAAAAAATAAAAGAGCCACACTGAAGATCTAAAAATATAATTACATTACAGTAAGATGTGTCCAAAGTGTGCTCAAGCAACTAGTTATTTTGAGGAAAAGTTAAATTAGATCTTCTTTTCATATCCACCAAAAGAGTTTAAGTGAGTCAAAGAGTTCATATATAAAATCAAACCATAAATTTTACAGTGGAAAATAGAGTTTAACATTTATCTGATATCTGAATGGTAAAGAAACTTTCAAAGACTAAAAGCAATGTTAGAAACTCTAAAGGGATATGAGAATGTTAAAATTATATAATAAAGCAGAAACAAATAAATGCAATAGGAAGTTGGGGGAAATTTACAAAAACATAACAACATTTGAAAGTTTGTAGCCAAAAGATATAAATTCTAGAAAAGGAAAAACGATGGAAGGAAGATAGGAAAGGAGAGGTAGAAAGAGGGTGAGGAAGAAAAAGAAGGAAAGATAACAAAGAGGCAAAAGAAAGAAAAAAAGAGTTAAGAAGGAAGGAAGGGAAGAGAGAGAACACAAACGGTTAAGTAACAGGTGAATAAAAAGTAAACCTGAATTTTCAAACCTAAATTGTACCTATTGTACAATTACAATACCTGTACCTATTGTACAATTTAGCAATTGATACAATTAGCAATTGTATAATTGATACAATTGCTAATTGTATCAATTTAGCAAGCATTATTGTTAAATGATGGTATTATATTATTATTTGATGGCAGCCATGGAGTGGCCAGACGAACGCTTGCTCAATACATGTAGAAGTATAAACTTTTACACTTCTTAAAAGCAAGCTAGCCATGTATGTTGATAATCTTTAATATTTTGTGAACGAGAAATATCACTTTTTTTGGAATCTATCTAAAGGAAATAAGTCACTCTTTTCAGGATTATTTATAATAGCCAAAACGATAAAAAATAACCTGAATGCCAATATTATAGGGCTAATTCTTAAATCATAGAACATCCATTTAATTCTCTTTACGAAGAGTTTTTAATAACACGATTCTTTTATAAATGCACACGATAAATTAAGCATATCGAGGCTCTCAAACAGAAACTTCATGGTGGTGAAAACATACTGTTTCTAGCCGCGCCACAGTTTTGTTCTCCTTGATTATATTTTAAATTTGGTCCTCTTGCCCTCCCCCCCTCACATACACATACAGGTGCATTAAGCAGGGGTTGGTCAGGAAAACTCAAGCTGTCGGTGTGCTCCGGGGCAGGGTTCGTACCCGCAGGGCTGTCGGCTGCTGCGAAGATGGAAGAAGACGCTGAAGGTGTCAGCTCCGGAGACCTTGCCGGGAAGCATCTGTCCAGCACCTGGCTGTCACTGCCTGGGGAGAATAACAGATTCCCCTCCCTTCTTTCTACCTTCCAAATTCCCCCCATATTCCTCTCTGGGCAAACCTGGAAGGTGGGCATTGTGGGAAACGTAGTCCCTGCTGCCCTGCATTGCGGAGGAGGGGTGGGAGCGACGCCGAGGCTGCCTTGATCTACCCAGCGCTGCATGCCAGGGGCGCCTGCAAATCGTCCCTATGCTTACCGTCAGTCAGGCAAGTAGTTAGGAGGCCACAGTTGAGCAGGAAAGTTACCTGGATTATAGACGACAGGGGTTGTATTATATATTTTATTATTAAAATTGTTCATTTTCACGTGTGTGGCATTCCCAGTTTATTTAGTTACAAATCTGCAGAGCAAAACTTTATCATTTCAGATCCAGTTATACAACTTTTTAAAAGTTTAGAAAACAAAAACTGTTCACTTGAAACCCTTACAGATCGGAAGGAATGTAAAATGGTGCAGCCAAACACGGAGTTACCATTAAAACCTAGCAATCCCTAGTCTTACACTCTTATCCAGGGAAATTGTAAGCGTGTTCACAGAGAAATGTGTACCCTTATGTTCATAGCAGCATTATTCATAATAGTTGAAACATAGAATCAACCCAAATAGCCACTAACTAATGAATAAACTAGCAAAATGTGATATATTTATACAATGGACTATTATTTCATTGGCCAATGAAAAGAAATGAAGTACATACATCCAATGACATGGATGAGCACCGAGAACATTATGCTAAGTGAAAGACACAAACGCCACTTTATAATTTTGTTCATATGAAATGTCCAGAATGGGCAAATACATGGAGACAAAAAGGAGATTTGTGGTTGCCTAAGGGCTGAGGCAGGGAGAAGGGGGAGTGGTTGCTAATGGACATTGGATATATTTAGAAAGGGGATGACAATGTTCTCAAATTAGATAGGGATGATGGTAATACAACTCTGTGAAAATACTGAAAAGCTATGAAAAAAATTTTTAGTTCTGGTAAAATATGCATAATCTAAAATTTACAATTTTCAGTGTACAGCTCAGCGTGTCATCCATATCCAGAAATTTTTCATCTCTCTGAACTGAAACTCTGTGTAGATTAAACACTCACTCCACTTGCCCCTTCCTCCAGCCCCTGGCAACCACGGTTCTGCTTTCTGTCTCTATGATGTTGACTATTCTAGGCACCTTATATAAGTAGAATCATGCAGTACATGTCCTTTTGCAACTGGCTTATTTCGCTTAGCATGGTGATCTTCAGGTTCATTTAGGTTATAGATGTATCAGAATTTCTTTCCTTTTTAAGGTTGAATAATATTGCATTGTATGTATATACTACATTTTGTTTATCTATTCATCCATCAGTGGACACTTGGGTTACTTCTACCATTTGAATATTGTGAACAATGCTGCTACGAACATGGATGTACAATCACAGTATCTATTCAAGTGTTTTCTTTCAATTCTATTTAGTATATACTCAGAAGTAGAGTGGCTGGATCATGTATTTGTTCCTTTTAATTTTTAAAGGAACTGGCCACTGTTTTCCATAGCAGCTGTGTCATTTTACATTTCCACAAACAGTGCACAAGGATTCTAATTTTTCTAATCCTTATCAACGCTTGTTATTTTCTGATGTTATTGTTGTCTTGTTTAAAATAGCATGCTAATAAGTATGAAATGGTATCTCATTACAGTTTGGATTTGCATTTTAAATTCTACACATTTTAAAGGGTGAATTTTATATGTGAATTATATCTCAATTTTAAAAATCTGTTCATTCAGAGACCCTAGTAGCACTGAGCACATCTAGTATCCAGATGTTTGCTTCTAAATGTCTTTCTTCATTACAGAAGGCCTAATTTGGGGTAGAGTAAGTACAGGATGAACCTGGGACATTTCGTTGTGTCAGAAAGCAAGGAAGTGCTCAAAGAATGGTGGGGCATGTCTAAAGAACAATGGCTAAATTTGGGACAATTTGAGCATAAAAATGAATAATGACTAGAATTTATAATAAATTGTTGCATAAATAACAACCCATGAATTCATGGTAATAAAAGGAGAAAAAGGTGATTATAAAAGAATGCTAGCTAATAGATACAAAAGGAATTATGAAACTTAAAAATGACCATTTTGTATCTTTTAATGAAATAACTGATCCAAGCAAGGATTGGTAAAGGAAGTACACCTAATACAGCCACCAGATGAACAATTATTAGGGCACCAATATTCACTGTATCATCCTGAAGATTATTTATTCATTGCAAATGGAAACTTACCTTTGCAATGAATAAATATAGCAATCACCACCTTCAATAAGTGATCAAACTGAGTTTCACAAATCACAGAGAAACTCAATTTCTGTGCTTCTGAATATGATGAAATATTAAGTACACAACATCACATCTGAAGTATTTTTACTAAAATGTGTTGCTTGAGTGTAAGTAAGCTTCTGTAGTCCTCATCTCCATTTTCTGGGAATTCAGGGACTAGTGGGACAAGTTAAAGGACACACGTAGGTGGATAACTGACTCAGAATAGTGGGACAAGTTAAAGGACACAAGTTAAGTGGACAATTGACTCAGAATCTTAAAAAAGTCAGTGTCGTGAAAAGCAGCAGCAGCGACAGCAAGGGAACTGCTATAGAGAAAGGCACTTGAGACACCCAACTGCAACAACAAAACACACCTATTCAGCAAGGGGCTACTGTGAGCTGCACTTAGATTCTGTCAATTAATGCTAAAACTATGCAGACACATTAATTTATCATGCTTTAGTGATAATCTAAAATATTTATTATTAAAACTTTTTAATAAATGGAGATTTTTATTATAATTCACTTTCATATTCTCTTCCATATGGGAAAAGAAATTATAACCACATAAATGGCTGTCCTTGGAAGCAGATAATATGACATGTACTTCAAGATATTTGTATGATTTATCACTAAATCACAGATTCAGCCTAGGAGGAAAATAGAAATGTATGGAACAATTTTTCATTTCATTGAGCATGTGAAACCACCACCTGTTAATGTCATTAACTGTGACATGGACGTCACCATAACATATTTCTAGACAAAATGCAGCTTTGAAAATAGCACTGTCCAACAGAAATATGAGCCCCAAATGTGAGCGCATAGATAATTTTGCATTTGCTAGCAGTCATGCTAAAAAAGAAAACAGGTAAAATTTATTTTAATTATATTTTATTTTCCTCAATATATCCAAACACTACAATGTCAATAAGTAATCAGTATAAAAGTGTTTAAAGAGATATTTTACATTGTTTTATTGTACTAAGTCTTTGAAATCTGAAGTCTTTGAGTATATATTTTATACTCTCAGCAGATCTCAATTTGGACTAGCCACATTTCAAGTACTCAGTAGTGGCTCACATGTGGGACATAACAGATCTAAAATAAAAATACCAGACTTAAATAGAATTGGATTTAAGTGCTGCAGATAAGAACTATTAATTACATTTTCAAAAGTGAAATTTCCTACTGTGTATTTGCATTTGTTCTGAATTTTTTTTGAGATTAAAAAATAAACTGAAATTCTGTTAACCTACCAAGCAAATAATATTTTTGCATTTAGGATAAGAGAGTGGAGATAAGTGTGAAGAAAAAAAACCCTCAATTTTACACATATATGTCAAAATCATTAAACACTGAATAAACTCACGATGTAGTTTGTCATTAGTGTCTGAATACAAGGATCATGAATGTCCCAAATTCTTCCAATCCTCCCTTCAAACCAGCCTTTGCATTTTCCCTTTTATGTTCCCACTTCCTAGACCTTTCCTAGCCCGAGCTCTTCTCTCCCCTAGGTTGGTAGAGAAAAATTCTCTCTGTAGTCTCTGCTTCTGAAGTCCCCCAACTCTACCTCAAAGACCGTAATATAGGTGTAGCCCCAGTCACTCCATAATGTCTCAGCCATCCTGGATGGAAGGTTTCTATTACCTCGCCTAGCATTATCTTTCCACTTTCAATGCCCTCTACCCTCTCGCAGTAGCCCAGGCTCACCCACTGATTTGTGCTTTCTATTGTGCCATTTCCCTCAGATAAGACATTCTCCCCTCCCTCTGTCTGGTTGTTTAAGTCCTATCTGCCTTTCCCTGCTTGGTGTAAATTTCATTTCCTTCAAGGAGCCTTTTCTGTCTGTATCACTTATCATTCACTGCCATTCAGGGCTCTTGATTGTTCCCAGGTGTATCTTATCTTGTTCAGGAGCCCACAGGACAAGCTCACTGATTCCTACAGATTCATGCCTCTGGACTCTCCTCAGTGTCACAAGCAATTCTGAGCACTCAATACACACAGACCTTTCCAAGCCTTCCCCACAGTTTAGAAAGTCAAAAGACAGATCTAATACTTGCATTTGAAAAATTGTGTAAGCGATGCCTGGCTACTTTTATCCAGAGGAAAGATCAGGGTTGTGGAAGACATTGGCCTTTTATGGTAGACTCTTTGCTAAAATTTTCTCAGTTCTTCACCCTGTCCTATATCCATGTTTACTGCAATGTTACCTTAGCAGCACCTACTTACTGGGAGGTAGTCTCTTCCTTTCTTCCTTCCTTTCTCTCTCTCTCTCTCTCCCCTTCTCTCCTTCTCTCCTTCTCTCTTTCTTTCTTTCTTGACAGAGTCTCACTTTATCACCCTTGGTAGAGTGCCATGGCATCACACAGCTCACAGCAACCTCCAACTCCTGGGCTTAGGCGATTCTCTTGCTTCAGCCTCCCGAGTAGCTGGGACTACAGGCACCAACGGCCAGCTATCCCGTTTCTTTGACTTGAGTGTGGGCTGGCCATCTGGCTTGCTTTGGCTATTAGAAAGAGGAAGAAAAGATACAGGGCCAGTTATGAACCTAAGCCTCCAAGTGCATGGACACAATGGGAGGAGAGAGGAGTCAGGAGTCTGGGCCCCCAAATACCAGTCTTGCTCTGACAGTAACCAGTGATAACCAGAGCAAGGTGCTTAACCTCCTGGGCCTGATTTCCTCATCTTTGGGATGAAGAAACACCATAAGGATAATGCTGAAGAATAAAGAATAGTTCATTATTGTTTCATGTTCACAAAAACTATTAATGTATGGAAGTTATATGTAGCAATTTATTACCAGCCATTTTGGAAAAGTTAGAGTATTCTATGCATGATAATCTAAAAGTTAGAGTATTCTAGAATGATAATCTAGATATTGTATTTACATAGTTTTAGCAATCACCGATCAAATTTTAAACCATCCTTGAAAATGGTCACTAAAAAGGCAAATAAAATTTGCCTGGTGCTTTCATGTACTATATTTAGTTTAATTTAATTCTCACAGCACCTCTGTAAGATGGACATTCATTTCTCTTCACTTTTTGGGAAACAAACCCATACAGATTAAACAACTGCCCAAGGTCACATAGTTAGCAACTGCTGTGTAGAGCTGGGGTTTAGACTCTTGTTCTACCCAATGTGCTTACCCTCTCCCCTAGACCACACCATTGTGTAGCAATTGGGATGCTCATAATGAGACATAAAAGAAAACATAATTACCCACCTACATGTATTCTGGTATAAAGACAATCTGGCAAGACACCTTTAATGCTGGTAATTTTTTTTACACCTGAATTCTTTTCCTTCTAATTTTATTGGTAGGGGCAAATCTGCAGTAAAGGGTTTTCCTTTCTTATTTTTTTAAATTTATTGTTGTGGATTCATTGAGGATACAAGAAACCAGGTTACACTGATTGCATTTTAGGTAAAGACCTACTTACAATTGTGTCTTGCCCCCCAAAGGTGTGGCACACACTAAGACCCCCCCCCCCGCTCCTTCCCTCTCTCTGCTCTTCCTTTCCCCACCCCTCCCTCCTTCTTTCTCTCTCTGCTCTCCCCTTCCCCAACCCCCACCATGTCATTAATTGTCCTCATATCAAAATTGAGTACATAAGATTCAAGCTTCAAAATTCTTATGATACTTCACTAAGAATAATGTGAATGCAAAGAATGTAAAGTCTCCATCCTTTTCTAATGGCTGAATAGTATTCCATAGTGTACATATACCACAGCTTGTTAATCCATTCCTGGGTTGGTGGGCATTTAGGCTGTTTCAACATTTTGACAATTGTAAACTGAGCTGCAAGTGTCCTTATGATAAAAGGATTTTTTTTCCCTTCTGGGTAGATGCCCAGTACTGGGATTACAGGATCAAATGGGAGGCCTCTCCTGAGTTCTTTGAGGGTTCTCCATACTTCCTTCCAAAAAGGTTGGATTAGTTTGCAGTCCCACTAGCAGTGTAGAAGTGTTCCCTTCTCTCCACATCCACACCAGCATCTGCAGTTTTGAAATTTTTGTGATGTGGGCATTCTCACTGGGGTTAGATTAGTATCTCAGGGTGGTTTTGATTTGCATCTCTCTAATAGTTAGGGATGATGAGCATTTTTTCATATGTTTGTTAGCCATTTGTTTGTCTTCTTTAGAGAAGGTTCTATTCATGTCTCTTGCCCATTGATATAAGGGATTGTTGACTTTTTTCATGTGGATTAATTTGAGTTCTCTGTAGATCCTAGTTATCAAACTTTTATCTGATTCTAAATATGCAAATATCCTTCCCGTTGTGTAGGTTGTTGATTTACTTTGGTTGTTGTCTCCTTAGCTGTACAGAAGCTTTTCAGTTTAATTAAGTCCCATTTGTCTATTTTTGTTGTTGTTGCCATTGCTGTGGCAGTCTTCTTCATGAAGTCTTTCCCCAAGCTGATATCTTCCAGTGTTTTCCTGTACTTTCTTTGAGGATTTTTATTGTTTGATGCCTTAAATCTAAGTCCTTAATCCATCTTGAACCAATTTTTGTGAGTGGAGAAAGGTGTGGGTCCAGTGTCAGTTTTTTACATGTAGATATCCAGTTCTCCCAGCACCATTTATTGAATAGGGAGTCTTTCCCCCAAGGTATGTTCATGTTTGGTTTATCAAAGATTAGGTGATTGTAAGATATTAGTTTTATTTCCTGGTTTTCTGTTCAATTCCAAATGTCTATGTATCTATTTCTGTGCCAGTAACATGCCATCTTGACCACTATGGCTTTGTACAGCCTAAAATCTGGTGTGGTGATGCCCCCAGCTTTGTTTTTATTACTAAGAATTGCCTTAGCTATACGGATTTTTTTCTGGTTCCATATAAAATGCAGAATCATTTTTTCCAAATCTTGATAGTATGATGTTGGTATCTTAATAGGGATGGTATTGAATAGGTAGATTGCTTTGGGAAGTATAGACATTTTAATGATGTTGATTATTCCCAGCCATGACCATGGTATCTCCTTCCATTTGTTAATATCCTGTGCTATTTCCTTTCTTAGGATTTCATAATTTTCTTTATAGAGGTCCTTCACTTCCTTTGTTAGGTATATTCCTAGGTATTTCATTTTCTTTGAAGCTATGTGGAAGGGAGTTGTGTCCTTAATTAGCCTCTCATCTTGACTGTTATTGGTGTATGCAAAGACTTGTGGACATTGATTTTATATCCTGAGACATTATTGTATTTTTTTATGACTTCCAGGAGTCTTGCAGTTGAGTCTTAGGGGTTCTCTAAGATCATATCATCAGCAAAGAGGAAGAGTTTGACCTCCTCTGCTCCCATTTGGATGCCCTTTATTTCTTTGTCTTGCCTAGTATTGGCTAGAACTTCCAGCACTATGTTGAACAGTAACGGTGACAGAGGACAACCTTGTCTGTTCCAGTTCTAAGAGGAAAAGCTTTTAGTTTTACTCCATTCAGTAAAATATTAGCTGTGGGTTCATCATAGATAGCTTTGATCAGTTTCAGAAATGTGCCACATATGCCTGTCCTCTTCAGTGTTCTAATTAGAAAAGGATGCTGGATTTTATCGAATGCTTTTTCTGCATCTATTGAGAGGCTCATATGATCTTTGTTTTTGCTTCTGTTAATATGGTGGATAATGTTTATGGACTTGCATATGTTAAACGAACCTTGCATCCTTGGGATGAAACCTACTTGATCATGATGTATGACTTTTTAAATAAGCTGTAATCTATTGGCTAGGATTTTGTTGAGAATTTTTGCATCTATATTCATTAGTGAAATTGGTCATGAAATTCTCCTTTTTAGTTGTTTTTTTTCTTGGTTTTGGTACCAGGGTGATGTTTGCTTCATAGAATGTATTGGGGAAGATTTCTTCCTCCTCAATTTTTTGGGATAATTTCTGCAGTACAGGAATAAGCTCTTCTTTGAAGGTTTGATAAAATTCTGGTGAGAAGCCATCTGAACCAGGGCAGTTTTTTTGTTGGAAGATTTTTTATTGTTTCTTTAATCTCACTGCTTGAAATTGGTTTGTTCAAGAGCTCTATTCCTTCCTGACTAAGTCTAGGGAGAGGGTGTGTTTCCAAATACTGATCCATTTCCTTCACATTGTCAAATTTCTGGGCATAGAGTTTTTGGTAGTATTCAGAGATGATCTCTTGTATCTCTGTGACATCAGTTGTAATTTTCCCTTTATCATTTCTGACTGAGGTGACTAGAGATTTTACTTTTCTATTTCTAGGCAGTCTGGCCAAATGGTTTATCTATTTTATTTATTTTTTCAAAAAAAAACCACAAACAACTCCTTATTTCATTAATTTTCTGAATGATTCTTTTGTTTTCAATTTCATTGATCTCTAATTTAATTTTGGATATTTCTTTTCTTCTACTGGGTTTAGGCTTAGATTGTTCTTCTTTTTCCAATTCCATCAGATGGTTTGTGAGTTTGTTGATGCCCTCTCTTTCTGTATTTCAAATGTAGGCATCTAAAGTGATAAATTTTCATCTCAAGACTGCTTTTATCTACTTTCATCTCAAACCTGCTAACTCACAGGTTTTGGTAGCTTGTGTCTTCATTGTTGTTATGCTCAAGGAAGTTAATGACTTTCTGTTTTTTATCTTCCTGCACCCAACTACAGAAGGTTGTTTAATTTCTATGCCTTTCTGTAGGGTTGAACGTTTTTGTTGGTGTTGAGTTCCACCTTTAGTGCCTTGTGGTCTGAGAAGATACAAGGTGCAATTTCAATTCTTTTGATTCTGTGACGTTTGTTTTGTGTCCTAGGATATGATCAATTTTGGAGAATGTTCCATGGGCCAATGAGAAGAATGTATATTCTTTATCTTTGGGATGGAGTGTTCTATATACATCTATCAAGCACAGTTGTTCCAGGGTCTTGTTTAAGTCCCTTATATCTTTGTTTAATTTCTGTTTAGAGGATTTGTCCAGCTCTGTAAGAGGAGTGTTAAAGTCCCCTGCAATTATGGTATTATAGGATATCATATTGCTCAGACTGAGTAAGGTCTGTTTCAATAATCTAGGAGCATTTAAATCAGGTGCATAATATTTAGAATTGAAACAAGTTTTTGTTGTATTTTTCCCTTGACCAATATAAAGTGAACATCTTTGTCTTTTTTTACTTTAGTTGCTTTAAATCCACATGTATCTGAAAATAAGATTGCAACTCCTCTTTTCTTCTGAATTCCATTTGCCTGAAAAATTGTCTTCCAACACTTAACTCGGAGTTTTAATTTATCTTTTGAAGCTAGGTGTGTTTCCTGCAGACTACAAGTGGATGGTTTGTCATCCATCCATTTTAATCCAGTCAGCCAATCTATGCCTCTTCAGTGGGGAATTCAAGCCAGTAACATTTATTGAGATAATTGGTAAGTGTGTGGTAGTGTTCTATTCATCTTATTTTGTGAGAGTCCATTGCTTAGTTTTATCTTTTGCATTAGAGTGAAAGTTAGTTTCTGTCCTTGAATTTCTGAGTTCTTACTTTGATGTTGATCCATTGTGATGGTCAGTGTGTAGAACAGGTTGAAGTATTTCCTGTAGAACTGATCTTATTGTGGCAAATTTCCTCAATGTTTGTATATCAGTAAATGATTTGATTTCTCTGTCAATTTTAAAGCTTAGCTTCATAGGATATAGAGTTCTGGGCTGGAAATTGTTCTGTTTAAGTAGATTAAAGGTAGATGACCATTGTCTTCTTGCTTGGAAAGTTTCATTAGAGAAGTCTGCAGTCACCCTGATGGATTTTCTTCTGTAGGTCAACTGGTGCTTACTCCTGGCAGCTTGAAGAATCTTTTCTTTTGTCTTGACTTTGGACAGGTTCATCACAATGTGTCTTGGAGAAGCTCGGTTATGTTTGAGGTGACCTGGGGTCTGATAGCCCTCTGAAAGGAGTGTGTCAGAATCTTTGGTGATATTTGGGAAATTTTCATTTATAATATTCTCTAGCATGGTTACCATTCTCCTGGGGCATTCTTCTTCCCCTTCTGGGAGACCTATAACTCATATGTTTGAGTGCTTCATAAAGTCCCATACTTCTGTCAGTGAATGTTCTGCTTTCTCTCTCTTCTTTTCTGCCTTTTTAACTATCTGAGTTATCTCAAGAGCTTTGTCCTCTGCCTCTGAAAATCTTTCCTCTGCATGGTCTAATCTGTTGTTGATACTTTCTATTGCATCTTTAAGTTCCCTAATTGACTGCTTCAGTTCCTTCAGCTATGCTATATCCTTTCTATATTCTTTATATC
>CAUYON010161795.1:0-29402 GCA_963573935.1 Arctocebus calabarensis | reverse complement strand
GTAGTCCCAGCTACTAGGGAGGCTGAGGCAAGAGAATCGCTTAAGCCCAAGAGCTGGAGGTTGCTGTGAGCAGTGTGATGCCACGGCACTCTACCCAGGGTGATAAAGTGAGACTCTGTCTCTACAAAAAAAAAAAAAAAGAAGAAGAGAATGTCAAAGGAGGTGAGTGAATGAGACAAGAAGGAACTTGCAGGTTAGAAAGGCCTTGGAATTTATCTTTTGTTTTAATAACTTTATTAAGATATCTTTCATATACCATATAATTTACTAATGTAAAGTGTATAATTTAATGATTTTTTTTATATATTTGCAGTTTTCTTTTTGAGACAGCCAAACTAGAGATTACAAAGCAATCAGTTGGTAGGTCTTTGCCAAATACTTGTTGGTGGCAGTTGATTAGTTCATATGCTACATGGTATGAACACATGCAGCTCTTCAGAAAACCAGCATAATATGTAGCCTCACATGCTATAGTAATATTAAAAATACAAGTCAGCTTACTTTTTGCACTTCTGTATTAACCACCTTCCCCCACTTGCCATCCCACTTGACCTGGCACTTCTGAGCTATTGGCCTTAAGATTCAACTTCCCTTATTTCTTTTAAACAGGAAACTTTTAAATGTTGCCTCTGTTTTATCTGGATTTTTTTTTTTTTTCAAGACAGAGTCTCACTCTGTTGCCCTGGGTAGAGTTCTGTGGTGCCATAGCTTACAACCTCAAACTTCTGGGCTCAAGTGAGCCTCTTGCCTCAGCCTCCTGAGTAGCTGGAACTACAGGTGCTTGCCACAATGCTTGGGGTGGTTTTTCTATTTTTAGTAGAGACAGTTTCGCCCTTGTGCTCTTGCTCAGGCTGCTCTCAGACTCCTGAGCTCTGGTGATTCACCCACCTTGGCCTACCAGAGGGCTAGGAGTACAGAATGAGCCACTGTACCTGGCCAAATGTGCTTTCTTTTCCCTTAAATATTACATAAAGAATGAACCTTTTACATATAATGCAGATGAAATCAAGGCCTTCATTCACTGAACAAATATTTACTGAACACCTACCATGTGTCAGGAACCGTGCGAGGCATTGATTATGCTATAATCAACAAGACAATTCTTTCCCTCCCAGGGCTCTGTCAAAGAACATGTAAGTTGGACAGTTTATTACAGTAGGATAAAGGCTATCATAAGAGAAAAATAAGCATGGGCATCCAACAAAGTGTTCAGAGGGCAAGCTAGGAAAAATTCCCAGAGATGTTTTAGTTTAGACCTGGAATAAAAAAAAAAAAAAAAAAAGCCAGAGAAGTGTGGTGGGACAGAGGAGGGTATTCCAGGTGGAAGAAATAGTATGATCTAAAATCCAAAGGAAGATGTGTGTGTGGTACTTTGGCAGAACTACAAATAGGAGGTAGTGGAAAGAAGAGTCTAAGAGGGAGTGGAAAGAGAGGGACCCAGCACCAGTTCACGAAAGGCTTCTAAACTGCATGAATAAATTTGGACTTTCTGAATTGTTAATATAGTGCAGATAGTGGATCGAAGGGGGCAAGCTGCAGGCAAGAAGCCCGGTCAGTGCTCAGGGGAGAGACAATGGGGGCATGAACAAATCAGTGAAGAGGAGGTTGGGGGAAAAGAGATGTGGATGAACTTAAGGAACTCCAACCAGGTAGACTCGACAGTTGTTGGTGACAGGGTGGTGGAAGAAGTCACGGGCAAAGTCCAGGTTTCTGATTTGGTGACAGGTTGAAAGGTGGAGAAAGAGACCCAGAATGGGTAAGGAATTTGGTATGGTCTTGGGTGGAGGAGAGGAAAATCATGAATGCAGCTTTTGGGCACTGAATCTGAGGGTTTTTTGAGGGGTCAAATCAGTGATCGTTTGTACAGATCTGGAACTCAGAGAAGTCTGAGTGGGAGATACATATTTTCAGGCCATCTACGTACAAATGGTGTTTCACATTGTGGCCCTGGATAAGATAGTCTAGAAAGAGCATATGGTGAAAAAAGAAGGGGGTCTGTGCCTGAGGCTTGAGGAACTCCAACATTAAATAGGTGGGTAGAAGAGAATATTCTACAAAAACTGAGAAGTGGCTAGAGAAGTAGGAGGAAAACCAGAATACAGTGTTTGAGGAGAGAATGGTCCACAAGAGTTCAGGCAAAATAGGAATTGGGAAATGCCTGTTGGAGTGAGTGAGCAACAAGGAACTCAGTTTTCGTTGTTCACTAGGGCTGGTTTGGTAGAGAGATGGGGTGAAATTTGGACTGGAGTGGGTTGAGGAGGAAGTAGAAGGTGAGGGGAAAAAAGCTAATGAACATAGATAACTCTTTAGAGCAGTTTGACTGTGAAGGTGAGGAGAGAGGCTGGTGGTTAATAAGGATATGGGAAAGAGTTTCTTCAAGGGAAAGAACTGTGTAAGTTAAGAAGTCAAAGGGAAGAATTTAGTTGGAGAGAAGTTTAGAGAGAGGGAGTGAATAATAAAAATGGACAGTTCTTGAGAAGGTGGGAGGGGAGTGAATGCAAAGCTCTGATGGCAGGACTGGCCTTTGACAGAGGGTGAAACGACATCTACACGGGGACACGACAGGAGAAGGCAGACGGGCTGTGAAGGGGGATTAGTTAGATGTTTGGCAATGGGAAGGTGAGAAGTTCATATGTGATGACTTTTCTTTTCTCTGGAAAGGAGGGGAATGTATGTGGTCAGAAGATGGGAAAGTGTTGTGGAGAGAGGGAAAGGATTGTAGGTAAGGATTGAAGTGATTCATAAATTGAAGTGGATGACCATAAATTCTACAGGAAATAAGCTTCCCTTCTGTGTGACCTTCCCCACTGAGCAAAGGCCTACCAGAGCTTGGGACCAGGCGAGGAGAAAGCCAGGTGTTGGGTCCTTCCAGGGTTATGATTGCTGAAGACAACTCAGCATTTCCCAAATTGATCCTTCTCAAACACTCTCCTGACAGATTTTAACAGGTATATTGAGGAAAAAAAACACCCCACCTTTCTTGAGCAAATAAGCCTTTTCTTTTCTTTTCCTTTGTTTGAAATAGGGTATTACTATGTTGCCCAGGCTGGACTCACATTCTTGGGCTCAAGCAATCTTGCCTTCCAAGTAGCTGGGACTACAGTAGCTGCCTGGCTTCCAATGAGTTTTGTTTTGTTTTTTTTTTAATTTTGGTTATTGTATTTTTCAGCTCTCAAATTTCCATTGGGTTCTTTCTGACGTCTTATTTTATTTGTTTTTTGGAGACAGAGTTTTATTCTGTCACTGTGGGTAGAGTGCTTTGTTGTCATAGCTTACAGCAACCTCAAGTTCTGGGCTCAAGTGATTCTCTTGCCTCAGCCTAAATGAGTCTTTTCTTAATATACACATGAACACATATGAGGTTCTGAGGGTCTTACATTTAGAAACCTCAGTTAAATTTCATGTGATCAACTTTTTAAAGCTTATTTGCATCCAAATTGCTTTGGGTGGTGTCTGTGCGTGTGCCATCTGCTAAGGTCACATAGTTTAGTTTGCGATGAATCATAAACGGACAGGGGCCTTTTCCCCTTCTCCGCGTGTTTGCATTGTCTGTAGTTACCCATTTAAACCCACATTGATCTAGGGTGAAGTGATACCTAACTCTGAAAGGTACCTTCTTCTTTATGAGGGTAGCTACACTTATCAATTCCTGCCATTAACTTACAAAGCTAACAATAAGCTAGCTTCCTTATTGTTCTTCCAGGACAATGAGAAGCCAGGTGGGAAAGCAGACCAGGAAAGGAGAGTCCATGACCATCTCAATGCTTAGGGTTAGGGTGGTGGGGCTGGGGCATAGGTGGAGGGACGGCAGTAGTCAGAGTTACTTGAACTATTTTTTTTTAACTGCTAATAATAACCAACATTTTCTTAGGTCTTCACGGTTTGAAAACTGCTCTTACATGTGTTATCTACTTCATCACATTTAATTGTCATTGAACATAGTTTGAGGGGAAGACAAATGAAAAGATGAGTTGAGGGGAAAAGAGGGGGGCTGGGAAAGGAGCTAAAAATATTAGGGACAGTGGAGTAAATTATGTATTCTCTGTGGAGGTAACATTACTGCTGAGGAGTAAAACTTGATTTGGGTGGTAGGGCAAAAACTCTTGGATGTTACAATGGTTTGTAGCCCTCCAAAGCACCAGAGTAATAGACAAATGGACAGTATATTTGTGATATTAAGATTTCATGGGAGGAGAGGTGGTGGTGATTAGAAAAGAATGTCTAAAAAGGCTCACTGGAGTGACAGTGGGTGCAGGGATAATGAAAAATGGTTCAGAGATGCTGGCCTAAATCCTGTGGTGCCTAGAGAGCTTTCTGGCATTCACGAATGATTCTCCTGTTCCCAGACATGCAGGCATGTCTGTCCAGCACAATCACTTCACACTTCGTTTGTCCTGCCCATTTTACCTGAAGCTCCACAGCTGCCTCAGTTAGGGTGGCCACGGTCCATGCCCAGGGAAGGCACGGTCTGGCCAATGAGTGACTGGTCTCAGGAATCCTGGCTGTACTTCATTTACTATCCTCACACTCTTCCCTCTTTGCCTCCTGTTATGCAGCTCTGTATTTTCACAATATCCACTCTACCACTCTCCTCTTGAAACGGCTACCAAAAGAGTGGGCACCAAAAAAGCCCAGGTTCTGACATCTCCTCATTTAGAATATTTGGGCTGGTGCCACATCCATTTGAATGAGACTGAATAAGAAGGAAGAGAAATCCATCTGAATCAGCCAGCTCTCTCTCCTTATCCCTGGTTGATGTGATGCAGGGTTTTGGACCAGTTAATTCTTTGTTGCAGGAAACTGTCCTGTGAATTGTAGCATGTTTAGCAGAATCCCAGGCCCTAGATGCCTGTAGCACTACGCCCCCTCTTCCCCAACTATGACAATCAAAAATGTCTCCAGATAAATATATGCAATAATTACCAATTAAAAATAAGATATGGTCCTTGGTTCTTATCTCAGACATGAATTCATGCAAGAAAAAAGGCCTATGAGCTTATCTTTGAAGGGAGCCATGGGGACTCTACCTTAGCCCCCAGCCAGACATGGGGAAGCAGGAATTGCTCAGTAATTGCTGACTCAGACCTTGGGTCTGCACACAAAAGGATGTCACTGGGACCTGCTCAACCCACTCCAGTGGGAAGAAGGGAGGCCCACCTTCCGCATGCCTCCCCCCCCCCAGCCTTACCCCCTCAGGACTTCAGAACTTGGAGTTTTCCTACTGCCCAGCTCACCCATCTTAAGAATAGTTTTTTCTTTTCTATGTTTTAGCTACTATTTTTGAAGTAGTGCATAAATATTAAATACATTTTTTAAATTCAGGAAAGTAGAAAACAAGAACAAATAATGCACCTCCCAAGGGTGACAATGTTAAGGTGGTCTTCATGCCATCTATATATGATATTGAAATTTTTTTTTAAATACATGTATTTTATTATTCTTCATTACATTATTGTCCCCCATACCCTCCAGTGGTAAGACAGAATTTATTTACAGAAAAGAATACAGAAAACACTAAAGCCCTGGTAGAGGGAGAGAATTCAAGTGGGGAGAGAGAAGCTCTCTCTGTTTCTCTCCCGGTCTTTCCCTGTCTCCTCCTCTGGGGCTTTAGTCTCAGGGCATATATAGGTGTATGGGTTCCTTGGCCAGGAAACGAATGAATACAGTCCCTTCCGCGGGGGCAAGGTGAATGAATGTATCAATGCGTGGATACAGTCCATTCATGGAATTGAGGCCTGGGAAATTTACAAGAAATTGACCTAGGCATAGGAAATGCGGGTTCCACATTTAGTCCTAAGTGTAAAGTGAAGGAGACACCAAGGCACAGGTATCTCCTGGGCAGTTGTCCGGCCTTTTTGGCTATTGGAGCCTCTGGTGGGGGTTGGAGGTCTCCCTCCTTGCCTGTCATCCAGCCGGCTGGCTCTTCAGCTGGCTGCGGCAGCACCTACACCGCCAAGGAGGAGGCGGCAGGTCCGCCAGCTGCCAGCTGGGCTGAACTGGCTAGGGATGATATTGAAATGTTAAAAGAGCAAGCTGGACTCCATTTTGCTGTTTACTCCTTCTCTGTTCTATTTTATTACCTCTTGTTTACTGACCAAGCTTGTGATTACAGCCCTCCTGATTATAGCTTTTTATGATCATACCCTTTATGACCCTTACCTGTAAGTTACTCTCCCTGCATTCCCCCCTGAGGACATTGTGGTTTGTAACTATTTTGTAAGAAAAATCACTAATCACTCTCATTGTGTAAAATGACTAACTGCCCTATCCTTGAGTTTCCCACTACTCCTTTAACTGCTATTTGTGCTTCTGTAATAATGCTTGCTTGCCCCCCCCCGCGCCCCCCAGAAAAAGTTTTGCCCTATAAAAACCAGCCACAGACAATTCAAGGCTGCTCTCAGAAACCCCATGTTGGGAGACTGAGGCAGTCAACGGCAATTTGGCTTGTCTGGCTGTGTGGTCTCTGGGCATAACAATGACTGTTGGTATTTGGTTACAGAATTTCCTTCCTGTGACTTTCTTGCTTTGGGGGTTAAAGTGCTGGCTTTATGTCATTCCACTGTTGTCATTTGACTACTTAGATGTCTGTCTCAGGGCTGCATTATGTATGTTTCTGCCACCCTCTGAGTTTTCCTTCTTTCTAATTTCCAGTTTCCTCGTTTGTCTATGAGCTATAGCTTTATGCCTTGCTGTTTTCACATAGTAGTGTTTTCTACCATTCAATGCTGTCCTTGGGTTTTCATAGGTATAGCTTTCTTATATTACCAAATATTCTCTTCGTCACAGCTCTTTCTATTTTCATGTTCAAAACCAACTCTAACTGGCTTATATAACAAAAGGAGTTTATTGGCGCGGCACACTAGCTTAGGATACAGCGGGCTTCTGGTGCATGTAGGTCCAGAGGATAAAGATGTCATCTGGGCCTGTGTGTCCGCCACCCAGACAGGCTTCCAGGCACTCTCAACCCGGAAGAGAAAGGGGCGGGGCAGAAGTCCAGGGCCCACTGTGATTGGTCAGGCCTGGTTACATGACCTTGCCTCCTGCGGTGGCGGGAATAGCCGGAGGCGAAAGGAGAAGGAAAATAGGAAAGCGACAAGGCCTGCACTTCTGCTTCTGCCCTTCTATGAACATTTAGGTGATTTCACATTTTTTTATTATATATCGTGGTAAAATGAACATCCGTGTGCGAAAAGCTTTTTGCGTGATTAAGCTTTTTTTCTTTTTGAAACAGAGCCTCAAGCGGTCGCCCTGGGTAGAGTGCGGTGGCATCACAGCTCACAGCAACCTCCAATTCCTGGGCTCAAGCGAGTCTCCTGCCTCTGCCTCCCAAGTAGCTGGGACTACAGGCGCCCGCCACAACGTCCGGCTATTTTTGTTTGGGTTGCAGCCGTCATTGTTGGTTGGCGGGCCCAGGCTGGATTCGGACCCGCCAGCTCAGGTGTATGTGGCTGGCGCCTTAGCCCGCTGAGCCATAGGCGCCGAGCCTTGCGCGATTCAGTTTTAAAAACTAAACTCCTCAGACTGGGATCTCTCAGATGAAGGTTAGCAACCTTAAAGGGAGAGGAAGAGGTGTTTTCTCCCTACATTATAATAGTAACATAGATCGCGAGAAGTTTAGAAAAGATTTTTTATTTATTATATTTTCTTGGAGACGGAGTCTCGTTTTGTTGCCCTCGGTAGAGTGGTGTGGCGTCACAGCTCACAGCAACCTCACACTCTTGGGTTTGAGCCACTCTCCTGCCTCGGCCTCCCGAGGAGCTGAGACTACAGGCGCCCACCACAACGCGCAGCTATTTTTTAGAGATGAGGTCTTGCTGTGGCTCAGGTTGGTCTTGAACCTGTGAGCTGAGGCAATCCACCGGCCTCGGTCTCCCAGAGAGCTAGGATTACAGGTGTGAGTTACCATGCCTGGCTTTTAGTAAAGATTTTAAAGTGCGGGCGTAAGAGCCACTGTCAGCGTTTTGGAGTCCATCCTGCTAGTCTTTACTTTATAAATCTAGTTTTAATCCTGTGTGCAATTTTGTTTCCTGGTTTTGTTTCTCTCATTTCCTTGTTCTCATAATTATTTCATAAGCATGACTATAAACAGCTTTATTGCATTTAATAATGTTTTCTTAGTGTTTGAAAATCCTTCAGTGTAGGGACATTTATGAAGTTCTGAATAAACATTATCAGTAATAATGCCTGACACAACATATTCACTAAAAAATAAATAAATAAATAAATAAAAAGATATATAAAAAATGTTTCTAGGCATTGCCAAATGTCCCCTGAAGGACAAAATTGCCTCTGGTTGAGAACTACTGGTTGTAAAGAACCTAGAAGATGAGAAAGTGTCCTCAGTCTCCTAATCATATCAGTCTGATCAGAAATGCTGTAGAGTTTGAGATCAGAAACGGTGGATGATGGAACTTGTTACCCTGCTATGCACAGCTGACGCTTAGTGAGTGCTTGCTGGGGATGGTCCATGGGTTGACTCATCAGCACTGCCATTATTCTGCCCACCCTACACTCAAGGGAATTGAGATGTGGGGATATTGACTTGACTGAGGTCACCTAGCTGGTAATTGCGGAGCCACCCAGGCAGCCCAGTTCCATTAATGCCCAAGTGCTTATGAGTGTATGATCTGTCCTCCTAGTAACGTCTGTCTCCTCATGAGTCTCAGCAGAGTACCAAGCACACACTGGGCTCTCATTAGACTGATTCTGTCCATATTGACATAGGCATTACTGGGGCACTCTGCCTCCAATTCTCTGCCTGGCATACTCTCTGACTTCAAGAGTCTCTGCTTCAGTGTCATTGTCTCAGGCAAGACATCTCTTGTCACTTTTGTACAACCTCCCCTTCTTTACCTCTGAGCCTGTCATCTGCTTTATTCTTCCTTATAGTACTTAGCATCTGATACATATTTATTGTTTGTTCCCCGGCTTCCCCAACAGTCTAAAATGTTGTGAGATAGGAGGGGCTTTGCTTTTTGTATTCATAGCTGTATCCACAACACCTAGAACATTCCTTGGCATATAGTAGATGCCCATTAAATGTGTGGAATGAATGAAGACACTCTTCAATTGCATGCTAGTCTAACCTCCTTACTCTGACTCTTGGTTACTCATTTTCCTCAATACTGCAGCTAAAAAATTGCCCTTCTCTGATGACCAGAGATGTTTAAGCAGAAGAGGGACATAGCTCTTGACAGAAGGGCCAAAGTAACTGGGGATCCACCATAAATCCAATCAGAGGCTTATTGTTAACTGGCTTGGGTCAGTGTTTACTTTTAATTTTGCTTTGTTGGTCTGTGAAAGTAATTCAATACAGCCTGATTATATATACGGTGAAATTAATTTATATTTGGCTAGGGTTTAAATCACATAGTAAATTACAAACTATTTTTTGAGAAACATATTACAAATGATACAATAGCTGATTTTTGTACAATTATGAGAAGTGGATTCTATCTTCTCCACAACCACTATTTGTAAGTTGAAAAAATATAGTTTTAATTGAAATATACCAACAACTTAGCATTTTCTCTCATTACGTACAAAATGAAACCACGTAGTATGTTACCTGTAGATTGAAATGCGGTTAAATTATGCCTGAAGACCCTTTGTTTCAAACTATTCCTTTCTCACCCTCTAAAAATATGTTTTGAAATTTTGAGGCTCAGTGCCTGTAGCTCAGCGGCTAGGGTGCCCACCACATGCACCGGGGCTCACAGGTTTGAACCTAGCCCAGGGACTGCCAAAAAATAGCCGGGCATTGTAGTGGGTGCCTGTAGTCCTAGCTACTTGGGAGGCTGAGGCAAGAGACTTGCTTAAGCCCAAGAGTTTGAGGTTGCTGTGAGCTGTGATGCCACAGCACTCTAACAAGGGCAACATTGTGAGACTCAAAAACAAATTTTTTTTGAGACCCCTTTCTTTGCATTTTCCAAAACCATAGGGCTTGGGGTAGTTCCCTGTTTAGTTTTTGTAAAGACATCTATTACTGTCCTGCAATTAGACATTTACTCTAGATGTGAGAGAGCTCATCAGTTCTGAGAAATTTAGATCAAAACCACCTATGATCTACATTTAAACATATTCTTCAACCCTATACAACTAAAGAGGCTAAGGAGGCACAGAAATGCCTTTCTATTGCTGGTGGTTGGGAATGAGACAGATGTCTTCACATCAGAAAGGGTGTCTAGCAGAACACCATCTTCTACACCAGTCACCAGTCTCAGTTTCCCAACTCCCCATATCCTTTTTTTTTTTTTTTTTTTTTTTGAGACAGAGCCTCAAGCTGTCACCCTGGATAGAGTGCTGTGCATCACAGCTCACAGCAACCTCCAATTCCTGGGCTCAAGCGAGTATCCTGCCTCGGCCTCCCAAGTAGCTGGGACTACAGGCACCCACCACAACACCCGGCCATTTTTTGGTTGCAGCCATCGTTGTTTGACGGGCCCAGGCTGTATTTGAACCCGCCAGCTCAGGTGTACGTGGCTGGCGCCTTAGCCCGTTGAGCCACAGGCACCAAGCCCCAACTCCCCATATCTTACAATTGAGTGTACGGTCACTTGTCTGGAATCCCAGTACTAGCCCACCTGAACACATCACTTGTCAAAAACTGTGCCATTGTTCACTGAAGTCTTATTCAACATGGGTCAGATTTTTAAAGAGATCATATAGCATGCTTTTATACATATAAAAATGCCATGATAGTATTATTATATATTCTTTAAACTTTTTTGGTTGGGGGATTGGGTGGAGGTTAGGGATAAGATGCTGCACAAATAAAAATGAATGAGACCAGAGATGTCCATTAGTACTTTTGCAATGATGGGAATGATCTATATCTGTGTAGTGAATACAGTAGATTCTAGGCACATGCCTACTGAGCATATGCAATGTGGCAACTGAGGAACAGAATTTTTATTAACTAATTTAAATCTAAACAACTACCAGTGTTTAGTGGCTATTCTATTGGAGAACAAAGACTCTCCTTCAAGAGTGTGGGTTCTGGATGCTGGCCTTCAATGGACATCTAGAACTTAGAACACAAGAAATTTAAACCTATTGTAAAGTGGATCCTGAATAAGAGGCCTCATATAGAGATAGTTCCTAAGGAGACTGCTAACTTTAAAACAATTCAGGCAGAGGCTAGATTTTCAGGGGAAATCAGAGATGGCCAAGTCTGTCACTGTTCCCTCAGTAATACCATCCTTTCCTGCTCCAGTCTTACTTTTAATCCTGGGGAAATTTTACTCTCACATCGTTTGGGAAGGTTAGTAGATCAAGCATTTGTATGGGAGATCCTTCACTCTTTTTCTTTTTCTTCCTACATTCTTATTCATTATTATTATTAGAGACAGTTTCATTCTGTTGCAGAGTGCTGCGGCGTCATCATAGCAACTTTAAACTCTTGGATTCAATTGATTCTCTTGCTTCCTGAGTAGCTGAGACTACAGCCTCCCGCTACCATGCCTGGGTAGTTTTCCTACTTTTAGTAGAGATGAGGTCTTGCTCTTGCTTAGGCTGGTCTTGAACTCCTGAGCTTAGGCAATCTACCTGTCTTGGCCTCCCAGAGTGTTAGGGTAACAAGCATGAGCCACGTCCTATGCCCTTGAGGAGTTTCTAGAGTGGCTTGAGTTTGAACATTAGAATAATTTAGCTTCTTTAAAGCCACATGTAATTGACTAACCCTGTTGGGAAAGGTAGCTTCTCAAGTACTTCAGATGATGGAGAATCTCAGGCCCTTTTCAGCAGATTCAAGTGGGAGAAGTCTGATCTGACCTCGAGGAAGCTTTATGAAGTGAGAAACCTCCCAAAAAGTGGAAACAAAAGGAAAGAGGAAATGACAGAATCTCTCAGGTTTGGACAAAGTGAGATATGAAAAAAGTCAGGACTCAGAGGTCCATGGAGTTCCAGACACAAATAAGGACCTTCTTCCTATTCTTTCCCACCCAAAGACAGCACAGGTGGTGGGGGGAGGGGGAGCATGCATACTGTATGTGTGCTGAAAAGTCAGCTGTCTTGGAGCAAGAAGGTGAACAGTGTAGCTACTCAGTGCAGGGTGTGCTAGTGCCAGGCTGGCCATGGAAGAGTCACCAGGGAAGCTTGACCAACATGCGAATCCCAGCCCCCTACCCTGGGGGATTCTGCATCCAGCAGACTTGAGGTTGGATACCAGTCACCAGTTTTCAGTTCCCCAAACTCCCCATATCTTACAATTGAGTGTACGGTCACTTATCCTGAATCCCAGTACCAGCACACCTGGACACATCACTTGTCAAATACTGTGCTTACATTTTTAACAGATGATTCCGATGTACAACTAGGTGAGAGGCTCCTGCCAAGATTGGGAGAACAACTTTTCTTACTAAGGTAGGTGGCTAGGAGGAGACAAATAGCACCGATCACACTAGAACTGGAGTCCTCTGGCTGGGGGGGGGTCAGAGGAAAAGAACTCTGCTCAGACCTTAGAGCAGTGGTTCTCAACCTGTGGGTCGTGACCCCTTTTTAACAATGAAAATACATTGCAGCATTAGGAAGGTTGAGAACCACTGCCCTAGAGTGATAACTTGGGCTTCACACAGCAAAGAAAGGGTTTAGTTGCAGGTTGTCTATTTCCTACTAATTCTTAAGAGGGCATAGACAGTTCATAATCTGACAGCAGATATTGTCATAGCAGTTTTTTGTACATGTAGGTGATAATTATCTATCAAACGTAGAAAAAAATGATAACAATGATTACATAAATTCTATCTATCAAAAATAGAAAAAAAATTCATAACAGTGATTATATAAATTCTTAGGTTAGGGTCCCATAACAATGAGTGCTTATTGCCAGTAATGAGAAATCATAAAAGGAGACATTCCTAACAGAATCTTATTTTGGAATTTTAGTATTAATGGATAGCAGCTTCCCAGGTCAAATTCTTCTTCTATGTGATAGGAGAACGCGGAGTCAGAATGTTCAGACTGGGCCCACGATCTTAAGAGCCTGCTGTGTTATCCAAGGATTTTGTTTTGTGCGTTTGTGATAACCGATAACTGTAATGGCCAGGCTCACAGATAAGCATCCAGCCCTGTTTCTGCTTCCTTCCTGGAATCCACTGGAAACTCTGAGGGCTCAGAGTTTTCATCTCTGTGGAATGTGTTGGTGAGCTCTTTGGTGGAAGGCCCATTTCCCTGGTTTTTAATTGTCTCTCCCTTTTCCCATCGGGCAAGATGTGGACAGGAAGGTTTCTGGATTTACTCCACTGATGCTGCGTGTTGCCTGACTGGCCTCTGGGCCACGAAGTGTACCAAGTAGGCACAGGTGGGAACTCAAGAAGAGGAGAAAGGCAACTCCCGGTCTCACTGCTGGGAACGGCGACCCACAGGCAGTTCCTGCGTCTCTTTTCTAGGCATGAAGAGGGACACAAAGATCTGTCTGCATGAGGGTGTGTGGCACAACTCGCGCTGAACCTGCCGAGACAAAGGAAGGGTCAGAAGCCTTCTGCGGACTTGGCTGAGGCCGGCACCTCCTCAGCCCTCCTGGTCGTTTTGCTCAAAAAGGGTCCAGGGAGACAGAAGCTCCAGTGACAGGTCTCTCTGCTGTTGTTCAGACCCGACGTGGCGGTAGCCCAGCAAATTCATAGTTTCACCACAGACTTTTTGAACTCTAGAAACCTTTTCAAAAGGCAAAGACCAGCGCCAAGCCTGGGAGACGTTGACGGCGTCCCTGGCGTTGGTATGGAAGGCGTGCTTACCCAGGCCCTTGCCGCGGGTGACATTGTGCACCCAGGTCTGCAGACGCGGCAGGAATTTCAAGCCCACGTAGCCATACATCCGGGAGGTCTGGGCCAGGGGGGCCCGCACCAGGTCCTCGTAGCGCACCAGCAGGTAGCGTTGCTGCAGGGCTTTAGGCAAGGATCTGACGGCCTTGTAGATCTCCAGCTGGCTTTGGCAGATGACCTGCAGCACGTCGTAGGGCAGGTCCTCTTTCTTGCGTTTGTGCCAACTCTCCCCCAGCACGATGCGGCTGTCAATCATGAGGTCCCCTTGTGTGTGTTCTCGGGACCGGAACACAGCCCGGGGGTCCCGGACCAGGTGCACGATGGTCAGGTTGAGGGACGGGTCTGTCAGCAGCGGGTAGAGGGACTGCAGGTTGAAGAAGCGCACCTCCTTGAGCACCACGTGGCTGTAGGAGCGGCAGGCCTTCTCTACCACCTCGAAGGGCTGTTGGTTGCACAGGAGTCTGCAGTGATCCGGGGGGATGATCTCATCCCGTGAGAAGATGTTGCAGGCGGGCGGGGAACACAGGGCCCGGCTGTCGTCCCACTGGAAGAGGCTGGACTGTCTCCGGGGACCAGGTTGCATGTAGGCATTGAAGACGCTCATGTCGCACAGGAAGATCGACCGGATCAGGTCCCGCACGGCCATGTCCAGCCTCCAGGCGGCGCTATGGGTGAAGGTCATCCACACGTGCCAGGCGGGCTCCATCAGGTAGAAGACGTCCGGGTGCTGCCCAAAAAGCTGCCCCACAAAGGAAGAGCCGGAGCGCCACGAAGACAGGATCAGCACGTGCATGTGCTTGGGCTCGTCCTTCCCGGACAGGGAGCCTTCACTGTGGCTGTACATGCGGAGGAACAGAGCGAGGATCGCTGCCTGGAAGACCAGGAGCAGTAGCAGCCTCATTTTTGTGGGCAGTATCATTGCACCAGATGGGCAGACCTTTAAGGAACAAGCAGAGGTGCTGAGTCACGCTGCTGTTTTGGTGTCTGCCTTCCATTCCCTTTGTAGACAAAGCCACTGTCTCCCGACACCCCCCCCTTACCCCCCAGGAACAACATGGTTCAGAGCACTCCTGCAGCCGACTGCACACATTCCTCTCCAAGTCAATTCCTGTCCTTTACAGTTGTGGGTCGATAAGTTCTATTTATTTTAGGGGCTTTCATTCCTCCTTCCCGGTTTGTCTGGTCCACTGGACTACCCCAAATACCCAAACTCAGCCATGTTTAATCAACATAGGGCAATGGCTTCACCGGAGCACCCTGGTGGTGAGCTTGAGTTCACACAGGCTGTGTAAGGCAAAGCTTAACCTTTGTCTGGCCCAAGTCTTGGTTGAATGCCTGTGACTCCTCCAGAAACTCAGGGAGATGACCTACCTAGTGGGGAACTGCCTGGAGGCATTGCTCACCCAGCCCCCCATCTTGAGGGAGACTGCCTCAAGGCCATTTCTTATCCCCCTCCCCCATTGCAATTAAGCACAAGACTTTCTCCTTCAGTCCCTCAAAGGATGGGGCTGCAGGATGTAACACACAGACAAATGGCAGAGTCACGTGCTCAGGGCACTTGTCATCTGGTCCCATTGTGTGGGTCTAGGGACATAGGGAGCTGATCTCATGCTGGCCTATGTCTATGCAGGTCACAAACTATTGGAATCTATTTGAGGTGAGTCATTACCTCCTTACTTGCTAACTCCACCAAAGGGCAGTAAGGCCTCCTAATGGCTCAGAGCTATATCACCATCAGTAATGACCCTTGTGGCCTGCTGGCTGTTGTGCTACTGCTTGAGGAATGCTTGAACATTGCACACAACCTACTCAGGGCTACTCAGTATGGCTGGGCAAGTGTATATTGCAGGACCGTAGGGAATGCCATCTCATCAAGAAATCAGATGCTTATAAAAAAATTCTATAGATGACAATAATAAAGTATCTTGGTCCAGCAAAATAGGTATATTAAGATGGTTTTCCAGGCTCAGTGCCCATAGCTCAGTGGTTAGGGCACCAGCCACATACACTGAGGCTGTTGGGTTCGAACCTGGCCTGGGCCTGCTAAACAACAATGAAAACTGCAATAAAAAAATAGCCGGGCATTGTGGTGGGCACCTGTAGTCCCTGCTACCTGGGAGGCTGAGATGTGAGAATCACTTAAGCCCAAGAGTTTGAGGTTGCTGTGAGCTGTGACGCCATGGCACTCTACGAAGGGCCGTATAGTGAAACTCTGTCTCAAAAAAAAGATGATTTTCCAGTTGTTAGATTTTAAATATCTAGGGAGAGGAGTTCCACTTTGTAATCCACATTAAGGCTTGTGTTGGCTTGTGGCAGCCCTGAATTTACTCCCACACACAATCAGGGCTTGCTTTGTGTGAAAACACCAAGGTTTCCAGCACCATGCTAGAATAGTATTCTAAGGGAGATTTTAACCCTCCTTCTCACATGAGTTTGAATCATTTTAGATGACTTCCTGATATAAATAAGTATTGAGAGATATAATAGGTATTACATATAGTCTAAATATTAATGGTAGTAAGGTATTGATTTATATATATGTACTTACTATGATGTACCCAAGAAAGTCTTCATCCCATCTTTAATAAAAAAGAGAGACTGTATTTCTACACATTAATTGGAGCTGGATTTGGGGTCTGCTGTTTTCCCAAAGGCAAGTCTTATCACCAATTTTTAACAAAAAGTTTTAGTAGGTAATACTAACATCATCCAAATTGTTTTGAAAGGTGTCTGTGGACTCAGAGTTTTAAAAAAGGCTTTCCAGGTGTGGTGGCTCATGCTTATAATCCTAGAACTTTGAGAGGCTGAGGTGGGAGGATCACTTGAGGCCAGGAGTTTGAGACTGGGCTGAGAAAGAGTGAGATCTCATATCTACAAAAAATAGAATCTGGGCATTATCTGGGCATTTATCTGGGCATTATAGCAGGCACCTGTAGTCCCAGCTACTTGGAAGGCTGAGGCAGGAGGATCACTTGAGCCCAGGAATTTGAGGTTGCTGTGAGCTATGATAATGCACTGCACTCCAGCGTGGGCAACAAAGATGACCCTGTCTCAAAGCAAACAAAAATAAAATAAGGCTTTCCTAAGATTCTGCATGCAGGAAGGAAAATGGAGGGGTGTTTGCCAATCTGCAGCCCAGGCTTACACATTCCAAGTCGTTAACATGTATGACAGGGAACAGACATCTTATGACAAGCAGTTGTGTCTATGAAGGGTCTGTGGTTGGAAGTGAGAAAGCTTCTAGAGCTATTTGTAAACAAGGGTAATGACATATTTTTAAAGGAGTCACAGTAGTATTTTTTCCCAGGAGAAAGAAACCTAAGAATTTCTCTAGCTGCTAAATCAGTAACCTCTTCTCTATGTATTAATAGCCAGTATTTATTTACCAGCTGGTGTTTTATATACAGTGAAAAGTCTACGTTCAATACTTGTGCCTATTTCCCCAACTTCTCAACTTGCCCCAAATAGCAACTGAGTACATTTGTATGTGTTCGTTCAGTTGCTTTATGCATACACAAGAAAATTCAAATGTATATATATTCCCAATTTTCCCCATCTTTAAAACACAAGAAAATAGCAAGTTATCCACACCATGCTATACTTTTCTTTTCTTTTCTTTTTTTCTTACTTGTCAATGTGTCTTGGGAGCTTCTGCAGCATTCCTTCATTTCTTTTTACTTCATGGGATGATTGTATGGATATACCATAATTTAACCAGTTTCTCACTGATAGGCTTTTGGGTTGTTTCCTTTTGCCATTTCAAAGGGTTCAGTAATGACCTTTGTGTTCACACTTAATTGCCCATGTATGTGATGTAAATCCTCAGAAGTAGAATTGCTGAGTCAAAGGGTTTATACATGGGTGACTCTGGTATCCATTGCCCAGACAGCCTCCATACTGATTATAAAACATTCTCTATGTCTAGAGATCCAGAGATATTAGAGAGTGGATTTTAGAGGAGAAATTGGCTAGCAACAGATATGACTCTGGGAGCTAATAGCTTTCTCCCTGAGAAGGAAGAGCATGCTTTGCCAGCTTGTGGGCTTTCTTTGGAAGTCCCCCGAACCTTCTGGGAAGTGTGTGATGATCAAGCCAAACCTTGAGTGGCAGTAAAACCCCTTCTCTTCCATTTGTACCAACAAAGATTTTCCTCTGGATGTGCCAAAAAGATCTAGTGAGGATCATATCTCCTTCATGGCCAAAATCACTTTGCTGCATGTCAGGGAAATGTCAGTGAATGGTTATTCCTGCCTTGTGGTCTTGGCTCTGTAGATTAGCACAGGACCAGCTAAGATATGCTCCTAGTTCTTCAAATTTGAGTCCAAAAGGAAATGATTGGAAACTAGGCCATTTTTGACAATGGCCCAAGGATATCTCTCAACTCTTCCTTAAAGACTGAAGAGGTGAGTTTAGTAAAAGAACTAAGGGCAATGTAAATATGAGGAAAAGTGTGGAACAAAGATAGGAAGCAATGGAGCAAAAGAGACAGGAAAATAAGAACAGCTTAACCTGTATACAATTATAAGGAAACTGTAATGGAATTTTATAAATAGGGTCTACAATAACTTCAGGAAAAAGCCAACATTTCTTAGGGATTAGGTAAGTAGACCTTTCAAAATTACCCCCATCCTACTTCCCTCCCTCCATCTGGCTTTCAGCCAACCCTGAGTCCTATGTAGGTCTCCCTGGCTCTGTGCCCTCCTAGTGTGCCAAATCCTTCTAGCTCAAGCCCATTCCCTCCCCAACTGGAGTTGGGCCACCTAAATCTGTCCCCAGTTGTTTTCAGTCTTTAGTTGTCTGTGGTTCTCAGGAATTTCCATGGAAACCCTCTGCCTTCTTTTTCTTTCCATAAGCCCTTACCCCAGCTAGAAAATGTAGACTCTTGCAAAGAAAGTCTCATTCCTTGCTGCCCAGCCCTAGCTCTTCCTGGTCTAGGCAACATGTGATGGGGCTGACCAGAAGGCCAGGGAATGCTTCAGGGTGTGTCTTAGGGAAATCTCTCTCTGCCAAGAGTAAATCAGTAGTAGAGGCAGAGGTTCTTGAGGTCTTGGCAGAGGAGAGATGATACTTGTGTCACCAGTGTGCTGAATTGAAAGAGACTCTTCCACTGCATCCTTGAATTCGCTTTCTCATTGCCACAATTCCCAGTCACCCATCTCTAGCATGGCCTTTGACAGTAGCCTTTGTCTTCTTGCTCAGCATCATCCATTGCTGACCAGAATGACCTTAGAGAGCCCACACCTGTCACTCCTCTGCTAAAAATCCTCCCATAACTGTCCAACATACATAAGATCAAATCAAAATCCCCAGGCCTTGAGCCCAGTGTCCTTGATGGTCTTTGATTTCCTATCAGTTCACCCCTTTTGATGGTCTTTGATTTCCTGTCAGTCCCCCCCCCCCAACTTGCCCTGTTATTTAAAAGCCCTGAAACATTTGCAAGACTACGACTCTTATTTCAAGAGTCTCCTTATAGGTCACCTTCTCTCCTAAGAAATCAATCTTCCTTCCTCCTAAGATTTGTTCCCCAAACTTTTCATTAGCATCCATCCCACTCTATAGTAAACAGCTATATATGACTGTCCCTTCTCACTGGGCTGCTACAACATAGGTAAAGACCTATTTTTTTTTTAACATAACCCTAGGTAGAGTGCCTTGACATCATAGCTCAAATTCCTGGGTTTGAGCAATCCTACTCAACCTCCCAAGTAGCTGGGACTACAGGTGCCAGCCATAATGCCTGGCCATTTTTTAGAAATGGGGTCTTGCTCTTGCTTAGGCTGGTCTCGAACTCATGAGCTCAAGCAGTCCACTTGCCTCACCACCAGAGTGCTAGGATTACAGGTGTGAGCCCGTGCCCCTGGCCAGCCTGTTTTTTCTTGCTTATAGGTATGTAACAATTCTACACATGTTACACATGATCAGGGCTTGTTGATACTTGTCAAAAAAATAAGTCAGTAATAAATAATTGCATATGAGAAGAGGTATAGTCATTGTTTAAAAGCAGTTAACTAAAAATGAGCACTTTCAAGAATCTGAAAATTATCTTTTTCTAAAACGTGTAAGGATAGTCTTTAGCAATGCTTATTAACACTTAGGTGATTCTGTTGGGGATTGAGCACATAACCAATACTGTCTCAGTTGCAGTGAACAATCTGTTAATAAAGTCAGATGCTTAGTTTGATGCAGTGTGGCCCAGTTAATCTTAATTCAAAAAATAGTTTCAGCTGGGTGCAGTGGCTCATGCTTGTAATCTTAGCATTCTGGGAGGCGGAGGTGGATGGATTGCTTAAACTCAGGAGTTCAAGACCACCCTGAGCAAGAGCAAGATACTGTCTCTAGAAATAGCTAGCAGGTGGCAGGTGCCTGTAGTTCCAGCTACTTAGGAGGTTGAGGCAAGAGGACCGCTTGAACCCAGAAGTCTAAGGTTGCTGTGAGCTATGATGCCTTGGCACTCTACCAAGGGCAACAAAGTGAGACTCTGTCTCAAAAAAAAAAATGTGTTTCTACACTTGAGCATGTATTAATTATAATTAAAACTAGTATGCATAGGGGGGAATGCCATGAAAATGATTTTTAGAAAATATTTGTTAAAAAAAAAGCCCCATTGCAGGGTAACAGCTACCTTGCTCTGATTAGCTTAGTTACTAGGTAGGAAAAGCAATAAACCAAAAAAACCAGTCAGGAAATCCAACCTTCACCCCAAAAGTAACTTGAAAACATGTTGCCTCAGTGATGAGTAAGTGGTACCATCTTAGAACACAAAGGAAAGTCCATCAGTGAAGGGGAACAAGAACTTCAGGATCTTGAAAAACATCACCAGAGGGGTGGCGATAAGGCACAGGGGCCACAAAGGCACTAGGATGGGCGACCTTAAGCAGCGTCCTGATTACAGAGGGCTGAATGACAGATCTCTCCCAACTCAATACTGTATAGCCTTTTAGAAACAAAATGGGGAATTCTGAGAAAAAAACAAACAGATATCAATTTAAGAACCCTGCATTCCAGCCACTCAGAACATTCCTAACTTAGATTTCCCAGTGAAGATGTGACCCTGCAACCAGAAATTAGAGATGAAAAAAGAAAGATATCTTGCCGAGAGAGACATGGAGCTGGATTGGGGCAACCAGCCTCCTCACAAATAGCCAGTAGCCCTAGAACACCTGGGGAGGGAAGTACCTGGGCAGAGGATGTCTAAGTAGACTGAGAATGATGGGGGGGCTGGACGTGGTTCTTTACCGGTGCTGAGCCTCTAGTGCCAAGGACAGTGCCTGGCCCATGGTAGATGCTCAAGAAACATCTATCACCAAATGCCACATGAATAGACTTTTGTAGAGCCTTTTTTACTGTATGAGGTTCCCTCATTGATCCAGGAAGGAAGACTGGGCAAGATATCTTTATTTTACACTTATAAAAGGATTTCAATTTTAATTAGAAGTCCAGACTTGTCCAAAGCCACATAAGGTAGAGGTCTCCTCTACCCTAGCTGATAGTCTGGCCCCATAGCTTAATCATACTTAACATCTGCGTGGTGTGCCATACTTTACAAAGCCCCTTTAGGGCAATCATGAACACTATCAGTTAGACATTTAGGACAGCAACAGGCTATTTCCCCATTTTTCAGAGTAAATAAACTGAGCTTCAATTGCTTGACTCATGGGGTGTAAAAGCAATGCCTGGATTAGAACCTGGATCTTCTGGGTCCAAAGTCTGATCAATGAACACTATATCCCACCTGAGCTAGAAAAAGTCTGCAGCTCCTTGCAACTCCTGTCTTCCATTCCCCAGCAAAAAAACAGAGGAGAAGCTGCCAGAAATATAGAAACTTGAGCTTTGAAGCCAGGATCTGAACAAATCAGATGCACCCGGGGACTATCTACAAAATGTACTTCAGTACAATCCTATCCCCATTCCCGGCTCTGTCGGACCCATGTAGGAATGGAGCTGGCATGGGTTGGGGGGCACAGCTTGTGTTTTTATTTTCCAAAGATTCCTTAGGTGATCTGATTCCTCCCTACTCCAGTAAGCCCTCCTCAGTGAAACGCCTGGATTAGCTGCAGAGGTTATCCGATACCCTTGCCCAACAATCTTGGAATAATGACTTGCACTGGAGGTGTACACAGAGAAATTATCTTCTTACCTTGTTAGAGGCTTAGGCTTCTCCGCTGCTTTTGAGAGGGTCACTGCTGGCGACAGTGTACTGTTCTGACTCACCAATTCCCCTCTTGGCTTGCTCCTACTTCTTTTTGCATAACTGTCCCCAGTGAAAGGGGACATTTCACTGTCCTCTCCCTTTTGGAGAAAGAGGGAGAGATACCCACCTTGCAAAGACAGACTTGAGAAAGCACTGGCTTCCAGGAAGCTGTGATATCTGTGGCTTTAACACCTAGGAGACGCCAGGGGTGTGGAGACTACTCTCAGTGGGCCAGAGAAGCAAAAGAGGAAGCATTCCCTTCCCTTCCCGACCAGAAGATATCCTGGAATGTTGACTTCTAGAAGACAGCTGTGAAGGTCAACTCCTAGGGCAGAGTGGGAGAAAAAGAGACCCCTGAGGAACCAGGAGATGAGGTTGATGGGGAAATCTCAACACAGTTAGATGTTAAATCTGACTCCTAGATCTTATTCTTATCTCTGAGGAGAAAATGTGAAAGTTATTTCTGCACTGTACCTGCCTATCCACCCCACCCTGGGTGTAGGAAGGTAACATTTCTCAGCCTCTGTGTCATAGCCAACATCTTCACCCTTCTTAGAAGAGGTAATAAATATTTCCTGGGAGGAAATAAACACATCGTGGCTGTTTGGTTAGGGTACCAGGAAATAAATCCCTCTTAAGGCAAAAGAAGTTATCATCAAAGATTATGATTTCTTCCTAGCTATGCGCTTTTGGGCAAACCATATACCACCCTCTCTGAGCTATGTACATGGTTGTTGTGAGTCTAAATGATAGATGCTCATGAATAAATGTAAATGGTGGCATAGTGTAGAAAGAAGCCTTTCATGTCAGAGACCTGGCTGGGCAACTCATCACACCTCTGAGTCCTAGAATATCAGTGTAAAGTAAGGGTAACTATGTCACCTTACAGTTTGGGGGTGAATGCTAGGATTAATGCCTATAAAGCCCCTAACATGATATTATGACAATAATTAGAGTTAAAAGTGATAATTATTATTGATTAATAATACATTTTTTTCTAACTCAGCTGCTGGCTCATTTCCCAAGGCCTTGGAAGAGAGTGAGCAGGCAGGAACTAGCTATTTGAGTTGTGTGATAATCTTCGCTGATTCCCTTTGGCTGAGTTCCCTAAGGCTTTAGCATAAATGACAAAAACCTGTGGTGTTTACCCATCTTGATTTCAGTTGTGTGGCCCTTCCCTTCCTGTGTCTTGCAGAGGCAAGAGAGATTTCTCTTCTTCTGGTAAACAGAGATATAAAAGTTGTGCAGAGAGATAAAAATGAAAGCACCAGAACTGGGGAGTTGGTAGTTTTCTTTTTATTCTTATTTGAAGAGTAATGCTTTTTAATTATAGAAAAATTTAAAAATACAAGTGTATAAGGAAAAAATGTGAATCTTTTTTACATTTTGCTGTCCAGGAAATGACTACTGATTTTTTCACCTGTGCATGTAGAAATCTGTATAATTGAGATATCTCTGAAAATATAGTTTTGTACTTATTTTCACCTTATTTACCTTTTTTAGGCTGGGTGTTGTTGGCTCACGCCTGTAATTCTAGTACTCTGGGAGGTCAAGGCAGGTGAATCTCTTGAGCTCAGGTGTTGGAGACCAGCTTGAGCAAGAGCAAGACCCCCACCCCTACTAAAGATAGAAAAATTAGTTGAGCATTGTGGCAAGTACCTGTGGCAAGTTTCAGCTACATGGGAGGCTGAGGCAGGAGGATCTGTTGAGCCCAGGAATTGAGGTTTCTGTGAGTTGACACCATGGCACTCTAGCCTGGGCAAGAGAGTGAGACTCTGTCTCAAAAAAACCAAACCATTTTAAGTTATGAAATACCATCAGGACATTTATTTTTACAACTTAAAAGTAGCATGAAAGAACTACCATTGAGTTAAAAATAACAAAACAAAAAACAGAACTTGCCAAGGCTGCCTTACCTTCTATTTCCGTCTCACAAACCTCTCCCTGAGAGGTGACCACTTCCACAGGATACGATCTCCTGCTTTCCTTTAGAGTTCCATCACCTTATACAACACAGCTGAGTTTGACCTTTCTATAAGTGGAATTTCACTGTATGTATTTTCTTTGAGCTTTCCTGTTTTTTTCATTTCATATTATACTTGAAAGATTCATTGTGTTGTTGCACATAGTGGTGGGGTGTTTGTTTTCCACGTGTGAACATCCCACAGTTTGCCATGTATCTTACTAGTGGGCTTTGGGTTGTTTATAGTTGTGACTGGACCAGTATCCTAGCACAGGTCTCTCTGGGATACTGGGATAGAAGCTATGACTGGCGCTGAGTTTTTTGCTTCTTGCCGTATCATAAGCATGGTCTCATCTCTGCTAATATTTTTGGAAGGCATTATTATGAAAAGATTTATAATATTCCAATATTCCAGCACTCCATTGTCAGACATCTAGATTGTTTCCAGGTTTCCCCTGTGGCGTATAACTCTTATGGATGGACAATCTTAATCACTAAATGAGATTATCTGTATAAAGTATCTAGCACAATCCTTAGCGCAAAGTAACTACCGCACCTCGATCCTTCCATGTGATACTACAGATTTTAGCCTCTCTTGTTTGTAATTCTTAAAGTGACTAGGAAGAATGTTTAAAAAGGCTGAGCTGGAAGCAGCTGATAGAAATAGGTATTCACATTAATGAACTCTGGTATCCAAAACAGAGGCCATTTCCAACAAGGGACTGTGGGGGCATGAAGACTACAGAAGAAGATAATTATAGCTACTGCTATATAATCTAGTACCATATGTCACACTTGAGTTATCTTATCCAGTCTTTGCCATGGCCTGAGGTCAGTTCCAAATTTTCCAGATACTAGAATAGAAGTTTGGAAAAGCTAAATTATGTATCCACATTCACATGGCTTATCATGGCAAGGTCTGGTCTCAACCCCAGGTGTAAGTTCAAAACCCAGGCTTACTTACTAGGCAGTGCTACCGCCCCTGGAACAGCACCTCAGGTCTATTCTTTTTTGCCATGCTCTTGATAACAGTCGAAGCAAAAGGCAGAACTTGTTCTTTAGTTATGTGAATAAAAACTTAACATTTATAAAAAGCAAAGAACTGCCAAAATTTCCAGAGCCATTACATCCTAACCTTTGCAGATCTAATAGAGAATTCTAACGACCTCAAGGGAAAAGGAGAAAGAGGATCTTTGTTGATTACCTGAACCCTCGTATAGTAGTTCCCTGCCTCCTTGAGGGATTATGTTCTGAGACTTCAAGTGGATCCCTGATGCTAGAGATAGCAGTGAACCTTACCTATCCTACTGTGCCTTTTCTATCTGATAACCAAGACAGCTGCCAAGGGACCAACGAATACAGCATGGGTATGCTGGACAAAGTGATGACTCACGAGGACCAAGGGAGATAGCACGAGATTTCATCACGATACTCAGATTGGTGTGCAATTTAGGACTTATGAATTGTTTGTTTCTGGAATTTTCATACCATGGTTGAGCACAAGTAACTTAACCAGGGAAAGCAAAACTGTGGATAAGAGAGGGAGGCAACCGTAGTTTTTAATCCATCCTTGTCTAATGTTCTCTTCATGCTTTTGCAAGGCCTTCCCAAACGTAATGAGGTCTCTCAAATACATCATAATCCATAAGTAATTCAGGTGACCTACTTTCTTCTCCTTGGTAGGAATTCATGCTGTGAGAATGCCAAACAGCAAAAAAAGGAGCATCCTCTGGTCACTGGTATATGAAGGCGGTCACATGTTTAGAGATTGTGCTTCTAAGGGTCTATAGAGTCATTTTCTTTTTTTAAGAGTTTTTTTATTATTAATTCCTCATGTAAATCATAAGATGAACTTTTTCTCTTTTTTTCAATTTATATTAAAGTTGCTTTGCTTACTGAATTTTGTACTTTGCAGGTTAGTTTTTATCAGTTGGTGAATTCATGTTCTTTGTCCAGGGTATCATTGAGTATCATCATGTGATCCTCTTGTTGGAAAGTCTTATAGGTTCCCTAGATCTTTTCGTGACCAGATTTCACACTAATGGATCATTTTACCCTTTGGCAATAGAAATATTTTGGTTTGAAAGCACCATTGTCACTAAGCAAGTTAACATCACTAATAAACCACCATTTATTTCTATCAACTTTTTTTGTGACAGTTGATGGCTTTGCTAATATAGGCACTTCCCAATACATTTCTTGTTTTTCATCTGTATTATTAGCAGAATGAAACAGACTTAATTCACATAATGAGGATGACAGAAAGTATATGGGGAAAATGAAACATTTTGGATTCTTCTTAAGATTGTCAGAATTAAGTTAAATATTACCCATCCATATAATTTGCTTTTTTGAAGAACACACATTTGTATTTATTCATTTGTGTCATTAATTTTTTTTTATTGTTTGGGATTCATTGAGGGTGCAAAGAATTAGGTTACACTGATTGCATTTGTAAGGCAAAGTCCCTCTTATAACCCCCAAGAGGTGAGCCATACACTATAACCCTCATCCCCCTAACTCCTCTCCTTTCTCTGCTCCCTCATTCCCCTACCTCCCATCATGTATTAGGTCATCTATTGCCTTCATATCAGAATTGAGTACATTGGATTCTTGCTTCTCCATTCTTGTGATGCTTTGTTAAGAAGAATGCATTCTACCTCCATCCAGGTTAATACAAAAGATATAGTCTCCATCTTTTTAAATGGTTGAATAGTATTGCATGGTGTACATATACCACAGCTTGTTAATCAATTCCTAGGTTGGTGGGCATTTAGGTTGTTTCCACATTTTGGTGATTGTAAATTTAGCTGCCATAAACAGTCTAGTGCAAATGTCCTGGCATGGATGTGGACAGAAGGGAACACTTATACACTGCTGGTAGGACTGCAAACTAATACTTTGGCAGACAGGATGGAGAATCCTCAAATAAGTCAAATTAGACCTCCAATTTGACCCTGAAATACCATTACTAGGCATCTACCCAGAAGAAAAAAAATCATTTTATCATACAGCAGTAATATTCAACCAGTGTGCCATGAGAGTATCTTAGGTGAGCTATAAAAATTTTTAAAGATCATTAACTAAATTACTTTTGAAAGAAGTTCAAAGCACAGTAAGTACTTTTACTCTTTTTTTGATCAATATAATTTAAGTGTGCCATGAAGTTTAACTATAGGTTCAAGTGTGCTGTAAGAAAAAACATAAAATTGAAAAACACTGGTCTATAGTAGTCCATAGCACTGCAAAAAATTTGAACCTTGGGGTCTGATATCCAGGCCTTCTCATGAAAGTTCCATAGAGAAAACTCCATTTGTCTAAGTCTCTGTGATGAGGAAAATTTATATTCACTATACAGGAACCATGACCACACATGGCCACTGAATGCTTAGAACAGGCCCCAGGGTACCATATTGGATGGTACAGTTAAGGTTGTAGAGACCCAATCTGTTTTGTTTGGTGTCTCACAAATCTGATGAAACATGCATACCTCTCTTGAAAAATGTACATTTTCTCATACACAAACCCAAAATTTTAGCCAATTTCAAGGTGTTGCAAGTTAAGAATTCTGTGTACTTTTAGCACTTCTTAAAGCATGATTTAAAGGCAGTTGTCTCCCTGGGACCACTATTCAGGAGAGCTGCATGTCTCATCCCTGCCCTTGCATCTTTACCATCTTTATGGTCTGGGGACCTGTATGAACAGGGAAGAGACCTAGGGTCACCTACTGACCTAGACTGATTTTCTTGGGGGTCAAGAAGGATCTCTCCACTGGTTACGCTACCCACTCCTACTGCTTTTGTCAAGGCCATCACTCTGTGTACTGAGATTGGAGTTTCTTCACTTCTGTGTTTTCCTACATGTCCTTCCCATCCCTAGAGACACTAAAAGAACAGCGAGCCAACCTTAGAGTTCCTTTTTGTGTAGTGGCTCTAGCATTCCTTGTTTTTCTCAGTATGCATCACCCTGCAATGTCGATGTTGGCTTGAAACTGTTGAGGTACATGACACCCATGAACACTCTTTACATTGGTCACCTGAAATGAACTGAAATGAACAGTTATTGTTGTGCTAAGAATACCATTGAAGTTATGTGGTTGCTTGTTTCTCAGAATTATTGTAGCATTAAGTAATTGTCACAGAATCCCTTGGGCATAGGTCTGTCACAAGCCTTAGCCCTGTCTCCTCAACTGATGTTGGGAGAAAGCCACCTATTATCTGTGTATATTCACCTTTTATCTATGAATATCCAGCAACCAGGACAGTGCCTGGTACATGGAAGCACTCAGTGGGAGCCTGTGACAGGAATGAATGAAGGAACCATTGTTCACCCCTTAAAAAGGAACTTACTGCTTTGTGCACAACAGGTGCAAATTCCTCATAACCAAACAGTGTAATCAAGTGAACACGCCCACAAAAAACCTGGTTCAATAAAATATGTGAAGCAACAACATAAAATAAACTCTCATCACAGATTAAAGTGCTTAACTGCCTTGAGTACAATGGTCATTTTTTAAACATTAGGCATTTGATTTTACATGTTATTTTTTGTATAGAACAGTCCAAAGATAATCTAAATCCCACAAGTACAGTTTAAAAGGTAGAGTGTAAATAAGTAGATATGACTCAGACTGGATATCTTTCCCTATTATCTTCAGTGCACAAAACTAAACCATTGTAACCACTGATATTTCCTAAATAATGTCAAGAAACTTACATTGCTTAAAGAAAAATATTATTTGCTTTAATATAAAAAAAGAGGGAGAATTTCCACTAGGAGTCTGCAGAGGAAAATATCAGATCTAGTAGCTTAGTCAAGTATGTGGGTGAAACAGTGAGAATGTCATCTTTATGAAAGATCAGATGTCACATGGTATGGCATGTTTTAGGACACTAAGAAAACTACTTTGGTCAAAAAAGAGGGTTTCCGTACAGAAATCGTGAAAAAAGACTGGGAGTGGAGGGCAAGATGGAGCTCTGTTGTGGGAATTCTTGAGAGTAAGGTTTGGGCATTTTTACTTTGCCTTTTACTCATCAGGGAATAGTTTGAGGAAGTGGAGAACATAATAAATGAAAGGTTGGATCAATCTAGCTGCTAGATTCTAGCAGTTGAGCAGCATTTTCTTTTCTTTTGAGATAGAGTCTCACTCTGTTGTCCCAGACCAGAGTGCCATGGCGTCAACCTAGCTCACTGCAACTTTGAACTTCTGAGCTCAAGTGATCCTTGGCAGGATGTGAGCTCAGGAGTTCAAGACCAGCATGAGTAGGAGTGAGACCCCAACTCTAAAAAGAAACTAGCCATTTGTGGTGGGTGGCTGTAGTCCCAGCTACTTTGGAGGTTGAGGCAAGAGAATCACTTGAGCCCAAGACTTTTTTTTTTTTGAGACAGAGCCTCAAGCTGTCACCCTGGATAGAGTGCTATGGCATCACAGCTCACAGCAACCTCCAATTCCTGGGCTCAAGCGAGTCTCTTGCCTCTGCCTCCCAAG